>JAPYZJ010000664.1:0-66797 GCA_030522765.1 Ophioninae sp. B BG-2022a
CAACAACAACGGCTGGAACGGGACACG
Organism: Ophioninae sp. B BG-2022a; assembly: GCA_030522765.1. Classification (NCBI taxonomy): domain Eukaryota; kingdom Metazoa; phylum Arthropoda; class Insecta; order Hymenoptera; family Ichneumonidae; species Ophioninae sp. B BG-2022a. The sequence continues at coordinate 28 of JAPYZJ010000664.1, forward strand.
CACGCGCAGCTACGATTCGTAGCTGTGGAAGAGAAAAAAGCAAGAATCCGTAAACGAGAGTCTGAGAATCGAGGTTGAAAATTGGTGCCGAGGTTTTGCAAAGACGAGAGTCCTCGCGCTCACGAAGATACGCGTTACCCGATATAAATCGTGGACCTCTCTCGCTCCCTCTCGCGAACGTTTGTCGTACGGTCCAACAACGGGCCGTCTTCCAAAAAGATAAATGAATGAATCAACCGTTTAGCGGGATTAACGGGCGAATCTCGTTGATAAATTTGTGGGATCACGGGATTTTGACGGAACGTGGTTGCGCGTGGGCTCTGGCTCGTCGTTGCGCCGTACCGCGAAAAAAAAAATCTTTTATCCTCTTTTGTGTGTCCGATTCGCGTTCCGAGGACGATCAACCGTGTCAAGCGAACGCGAAGCCGGGGCGAAGGCAAAGAGAGCCGAGAAGGAGCGGCAAAGGAGAAAAGGACGAAGAAACATCCGTGTCCGACTCAAAGTATTCGGAAAAAAAGAAAAATAGTTGGCGTCGGGCCTCCAATGATTTTTCTATCGACACGCGAAACGACGACAACGACGACGACGCTCGAAGAGCGGTAGGTTATTGTTGAAAAATCACGATCCGCCGTGGATGCAAATTCGCGGAAATCCGAACGAGCGAGTCACGCGAGTTGCGCTAAATTCGGTAATGTTCGATCGAAAGGAGCATCATCCGTGATCGAGGGGCGACGAAAGAGCGTCGACTCGCGGCTCGACCCATCGGGAATGAGCGGAAGAAAGAAAATTGGCCGAGCGCCGCCACCTCGCTGACGAAGAGCGGATCGATATTTGGGGGGGGAGGGGCCAAGACGAGCGGAAGCGAGATGTCGTTTTGCAGGATAACGGGGAGAAGCAGGGGCCTTCCGAAGCCAAATTACTTTCCCCTACTGCCACCGATAAGCCCGGCCGACGCCAAGAGATTCTGCCGCATAACCGGAAAATCTTACGGTCTGCCGACTCATCGCTACATTCCTGTGGTCCTCGGGGTTCGCGGTGGCGAGTCCAAGTGCCGCATAACGAACGCCTCGAGTACGCTCGGTCGCCACAATTACACGGGTGGTGTGATCCTCGGCGAGAGAAAGAAGCACATCGTCCTCGAGAAGTATCGTTACGTTCTTCCGGTGTTGACGAAGGACGACGAGCAGCACAGGGCTCTGCGGGATTTGTTGAGCGCGAAGGAGACCGCGCCCGAGGACGAACCGCTCCGATACGTCTATACCGTGGAGGAGCGCAGATGCAGTCTCGTTTTTCCGGCGAGGCTCGAAGCGGCCGTTCGGGACGGCGACGTCAGGGACGTCATGCTGTCGCGCGACTGCGACACCCTTCTCCTCAGGCTCGGGCAAGGCAAAAACGTGTCGCTCGACTTTCGCGATCTCGACGAGTTTGAACATTTGTACGAGGGCTCGGGACCGCGCGAGGACGTCCTCAAGGAACGCGAGAAACGAGAGAACGAAGCGAGAAGGAGGAAACGCAAGCGCGCCGCGGGCTTGAGCCACGCGAGGAAAATTTTCGAGGAGAAGGAAAGGTACGCCGAGGAGGAGGAACTCCGAGAGACGAAGCAACTCAAGCTTCGCGCTATCGGAGACGAAACGAGACCGAACGGAGGGGAGGCGAGACGAGCACGCTGGAACAGCGTTAATCTGGAGGAGGCTCGTTCGCAGGCGGCGCGATTCGCGGCAATATCCGAAAATTTGGAAAAGCTAGGAAAGAGTCTAACGATGAGCCCGGATTGGGAAGAAGTACGCGGCAAGCTCGGGGATAATCGGGGAGTCCCCGTGGTTGACCGACTTCCCGCGCCGATCCGGGCCAATTTCGAGACGATCGATCTCGAAGCGAGCGACATCGCCGGAGCGCCGATCTCGCCGATATCTCCGAGGACCGGTGGACTCGAGGCGATTCCCGTGGTCGAGCCCTTTGCACCGTTGCTCGTCGCGCCGGGGGAGGACCTTCGGCGCGCCCTGGAAAGTATACCGGCCGACGCGTTGGCCGAAACGGCCGACGCAGCGACGAAATTCCTGGCCGACGGCGAGGGCTCGCTCGAGGATTTGCCCAGGATCGAGGAAATAGGAGATTTGGCGAAGAGCGTGGCAACCGGGAAGAGGTCCGAGTTGCGCGGCGTCAAGGGTTTGACGCTCGACGCAAACGCCGCTCGGGGATTCCTCGTCGGACGGACGGTCGAGACACCCTCGGGATCCGTATTCGTTCCGGGACAAACCCTCGATACGCCCGAGGGTGCTACTTTCGTACCTGGATTTACGGTTCGTACCCCCGAAGGAGTCGTCCTCGTTCCCGGCCAGATATTCCTCGTGCCGGAGAAGAACGGTCGAGAGACTCCCGTGTTCGTCGCCGGTCAGACTCTGCCGACGAAGCGCGGCAAACGTTTCGTCCAGGGACAAACGATCGACACGCCGGAAGGAGCGAGATTCGTCGCTGGCCAAACGGTCCTAACGGAGGAAGGCCCGAAATTCGTCGCCGGTCTAACAGTCGCGGAGAAGAATTTCGTTCCCGGGCGAACGGTCGCGACGGCCTCCGGGCCGATATTCATGCCCGGGCAAACGGTCACCGATCCGAGCGGCGAGCACGTTTTCGTACCCGGTCGGAGCGTTCGAGTCGGGGAGCGTTGGACGTTCGTGCCGGGACAGTGCGTCGCGTCGCCGAGCGGGGAATCGAGCTTCGTGCCCGGAAGAACCCTCCCGACGCCGGCAGGTCCGCGCTTCGTCGCTGGTCGAGACGCGACGACCCGAGCGGGCGAGGAACGCTTCGTCCCCGGGATAACGGTCGGCTCCGGCGAGGACCTCAAATTTGTGCCAGGGACGAACATCGAGAGACCCGAGGGCCTCGCCTTCGTCGAGGGTCGAACGATCGAGACGCGCGAGGGAGTCAGGTTCGTGGCTGGTACGAGCACGACGCTCGAGGGCGCGAGCGGCTTCGAATTCGCAGCCGCGAACGGTACAAACGAGTCCTCGGTATTCGTGGAAGCGACAGCCACGGGTATTCCGGTCGATCCGAAAACGGCGAGCGCCGTTCCTCCGCTCTTGCAGCAGCCTCGAGAGGTTTACGGCCACATGGTGCAGACGGACGACGGAGTCGAATTTATTCCAGCCTGGTCCGAGAGACTCCCCGAGGGGAGGAGAATCGTTCCCGGGCGGTTGGTGCGCGGTGGAAAGGGCAGCCCCCGATTCGTGCCCGGAGTCATATCAGCCGAGGAGGATACCTTCTTGCCGGGGCAGGTCGTTACGACGGAGAAGGGCGAGCAGTTCGTGCCCGGGCAGCTCGTGGAGACGAGCGCCGGGCCAAAATTCGTGCCCGGTCGAACGGTCGAGACTCGAAGCGGCTTGAAATTCGTACCGGGACAAACGGTGGAGACGGAGGACGGTCCGAGATTCGTTCCTGGACAGATAGTCCGGACTAAGGTCGGTCCGACCTTCATACCGGGTCAGGTCATCTCGACGGAGGACGAGGGGTTCCGATTCGTGCCCGGACAGGTCGTCGAAACGACCGAGGGGCCGAGATTCGTTCCGGGAAGGCTCGTCGAGTCCGACGAGCACGGGGTGACCTTCGTGCCCGGTCGGATCGTGCAAACCGAGGAAGGACCGCGTTTCGTCGCCCCGGATCTGACCGACACGCCCGAGGGCGAGATGGAATTTTCCGTTCAGGGCTTCGAGGTGACCCCCGAGGAGTTGAGCCTCCTGAGGCCCCAGCGGCTTCGGTACGAGCCTCGATCCTGCCTGTCCACCCACGGGGAAACGAGCATCGACGGTCGCGTGCCAAACGTCGATTCGGACGTTGACCCAACGGCGGTTGCGCTCGAACACGCCCTCGTCGTAGCCGATCGGCTGGGGCTGCGGGAGAGCGCGGCCGTTCGAATGGCCCGAGTCGTATCGACGATACACCGGTTGGCGAGCAACGCGGTCGAGCAGCGTCGACTCGAACGATCGGCGATCGTTGCGAGAAACGGACAACGATCGTCGCCTCCTCCGGTCGTTCTCAACGGGAACGCGGGAAACGAGAATGCCGCGAGTGGACTCGATCGGCTGAAGGAAGCGGTGAAAAGTTCGATCGCTGCGGCGGTCCTGGCCATCGTCGGTGGCAACGAGGAGAGAGGACCCTCGAGGAACGGCGAGTCCATCGATCGGACGTACGTCTCGTCGGCGATCGGCGAAGCCTTGAACGCGGTTCTGCGACAGGGTTCCCCGAGCTCGATCGACGAGTCGCTCCGCGAAATAACCAAGATCCTCCTCGTTTCCCGAAATCGTAGCGCGCTGTGTCGAGAAGCGATGCTCGATCTTCTCGATTCGGCCAGCAACAAAATCGACATTCTGAGGTCGACGGTCGTCGGAGAGAGTCTGAGGGAGGAGTTGGTAATGGAGAGGTTGTCCGCGGTTTTGGAGGAGGACACGGACAGCGATCTCGTCGGTTCGGCGTTCAGAAACGTGTCGCGGGGTGATCCGGAACTGGTGTCGCGGGTACTGCGGCGAGTCTCGCGGGAAGTCGGGGCCGTCGCCACGGAGCGGGAAGCCGCGGAAACCCTTCGCAAAGCGATCGTCCAGGCTGTCGGAGAGTCGAGCGAAATTCGCGTCAAGAAACTGTTGAGCGACGAGGGGGCGCAGGTGCGAGAGCTTCTTCTTCAGGCAGTGGGATTGGCGAGAGCTCTCGGAATGTCCTCGACCGCGAGAAGCCTCCTCGCGGTGATGAGCGACGAGGACTCGACCGAGGTGTTGGCCGGTGACGAGCTCTCCCTCGACATACTCAAGCGTCTGACCGTCATGAGAAAATTGGCCGAAGAGCGGCCCGAATTCGTCAACGCGCTCGGGGCTCTGTGCAGCGATCCGGAATTCGCGAGAACGGATCCACGGCTGAGAACGCTCGTCAGGGAGAGCGCCGCTCTCATGATCGTACCCGAGGAGAATTATCTCGAATCCTCGGTCGACGCGCCCTCCTCGCTTCTTCGGGCGGAAAACAGCTTGGCCGTGGAGGATTTTCTCGTGAGACGAGCTCGCGGCGGAGCCTCCAACATTTTCATGATTCTGAAGCAGGGCGTTCAGGCCGTCGTGCCGCGAGAAGCGTCGCGGGCCGTTCTCACCGGTCGGGTCGCTTATACCGTACTCGACGAGGACGGGATTACGTATTTCGAGCCGTTGCACGTATTCTCCGCCCTGCGACTCGACAGGCCGGCCGCCGCTCATCGCTTCTCGATGTACGCCTGTCCCGTGGCCGGTGATCGGGACTGCCTCGACTCGGACCTCGGGCCCTCCCTCGCCCCGTCGCTCGCGGTCGGTAGCGCCGCCTCGATCGCCTCGACCCTCGGCATCGACGAATTTTGCAACGGTCGCTCGGAGCCGCGACACTGGGAACCCGGGAGCAACGGGCCGCCGACACCCATGACCTCCGATTCGACCGAACGAGTATCCTCGATCCCCGAAAACACTCCGAGCTTTCGCAAGCTGAGCAGCCTCCGCGCGGACCGCTCTTGCGACAGGGTAATGCTTTACGCGGATTATCGAATTTTTCCCTCTCGGGGAAAGAGTGCCTCTCTTCCCCGCTTCTTCGCTCGTTCCGAGCTTGGACCGTTTTCATAAATTTCGTTGCGTGTCGCGCCTACGAACGCGTATACGCGTCATTTCCCAATTACACCTTCAATCGCCAATCCTTTTTATTCCTCGATTAGCTCGATTAGTTGGCTCGATGACTCGATACTTTTTCCATTTGCTCAACGTATTCTTTTGTGTTTCCCGAACCATCTACAAATCAGAGACGATGGCGATTATTACTCGTCGAATTTTCCCGAAACATTGTGAAATATATTTTTAAATTTAAACATCAATCAGTTTCTTGTTCGAATCGAGAGGCACGGCCCGAATTTAGTTGGTAGGATTAATTTTTGTTTAACGGAGGCCGAGCGCGATCGATGCAAGCGACACTCTCGCAAATGTGCAAAGCATCGCTCGGACGAGCGTGAACCGCGAGAGCCGAGTAGCGCGCGATATTTTCTCGCACGGAAGCTTCCCCGATCGTTCGAAGCAGCGCTTTGAACCACTTGTTAATTCGCGGAGACTGGTACAAGTATAGGAACATCCGAAATAGAACTAAGCAATCCGGAATTGGAAATGTCGTGTCACGAGAGCACGAGCGTTACTCCGTATACTCGCGTACGTTGGTGCCTGCGCTCGCAATTCGGATTCGCGTCATCCTCCGCGCCATACCGCACGTATGGGTTGTTCCAGCGATCACCGTTCATCACCGTGAAACCCCCAAACTGTCATCGCTCACTTACGAGGCAGCATAGCTTTTCCATTACAGCGGAATCGTACTTCCTGATGTCTGAGAATATTCGAAAGTGTCGAGTTGAAATATGCATCGTTTAAACGCAACGCGAATAATTGTCGTTCGATTGCTCCGAATTCGTTATGGAACACCCGCAAATGTTTTTTTGACGGCTCGATTAGCTTCGAGCTAATCGTTTAAATTAAAACGCGTCCAGCGTTTTTATTTAAACCACCAATAATAGTGAAATCATAAATAGGAGAAAGTACAAATTTGCAAAAAAGAGGAAAGCTATTTCCTCGCGACGTACCCCGTTCTCTTCTTCGTAACGCCGTATACTTGGAAATCTTTCCCAACTCGTGATAATTCAACTTTTATAGTTGATTCGCAAAGATGGGAGGACCGTTTTGAAAATTGCAGTCCGGTCTTGCGCAACTTCCGTCTTCCATCTTGCGGGCTGATTGCTCGGAAGCGTGATATTTTCGGCCAATTCTCACAAAGATCCCCAATTATAAATGATAAATGAGTTTCCGGACTTTGAATAGATCGAAGCGAATCATAGCCAGGAGACAATGCCGCGACGCTTCGAGTTAGGATGTCTCTCGATGCGCGTACCTACATTGACCAGATCCGTTGACGTTTCAGAAATCCGTGGAAAATTTTATCGTCGTCAAGGACTACGCGACCACGGATGACGATGGATTTTCCGTGAACGTTGGCGACATCGTCGAAGCTGTCGATTATTTACACGACTCTACCAAGTGAGTAAAAATTAGAAATTCATTGTGAACGCGAGTTTATTGTTTTTCAGAGTTTGTTTCGAACGCGACACGCACGGGTTTTATTTTGAACGGTTGATACGCGACGACGCGTTGAAAGCGTATCGATTTTCGAGCAGCTTTCAATGGCTTATTATTAACAAAATCGTTTTTAACGGAAGCGAGCGAATCTCGTCTGGTCATCGAGACCGCTTGGCACGTATCACGTAGGCTATTTCATTCCGTAAACGTCGTTTTTTTTTGCATCGATCGCGTTTGGTTCCAACTGTCGTTTGAGTCATGAAATTGAGTTCTCATAACGAACCACTAGTTTCGGATTAAAGTAAAATTTCGCCCCTCGTAAGAATCCAGTGGCACGGGTGGTGGCGACGGTGGCGGCAGCGGCAGCAGCAGCAGCAGCAGCAGCAGCAGCAGCAGCAGCAGCAGCAGCAGCAGCAGCAGTAATATCCCGAGTTTATTTTTGAGCCACTCAGAAAATTTGTCCCCTGAGTGCGCCCCGTGCATCGATTTCATCGTAGTACTTTGCACACGCGTACGGCCAATTAACAGTCGTTATGATTTGCACCATTAGAAGAGCGCCTTTGAATCGTTTCTGGTCGGTCCGTCCTTTCTCACGACAATCGTCGCAACTCGATCAGTCGTTCAAATTTATATAAAATGCTCCTAACTAAAGAACCTGAAGATTTTGCGCAATATAAAAATCGTATAAACTCAAAGTTGATATTTGGGGCTATTGATTCAATCCAATCGTGCAGAAATATTTATCAATTTTGGTTAATCGTTCAATTGTCTTATCAACATTTTTAAAAATCTTAATTTCATGTTGATTGCAATAACACTGTAGCGCTTTTACAATTTCGAGCTCGTAATTTGCAGCGACAGTGTGGGCCAAAAAGTGTTCGGCCTTGAGACGTCTTTCGCAAAAGTTAATTATACACCGAATCTTCGCCTCGGCGGTGTCCGTCAAAAAAGTAATAACTACAAACTGCGTATTGGGAATTCGGAAAATAAAAAGCGAAAACTTTTTTAGCCCCGGTCTAAATTCATTTTGACGGCGGATATAACGAATTTCTTCGAATGTTGAGAAAGAAAAATAAAGCTAATTGTGAGACTCGTGGTACGAGTGACCGTGCGCGCGCGTCCGCAAAAAGTACGGCTTTTTTATTGGGACAAACATTGAAACGGTTCGGCAACGTTCCTGACGGTGAAGAGGAATCGCGAGAGCCGAGGAAAAAGAAATTCATGTTCCGAAATATAAAACGTGGCCGTCGATGATAAAGTTTGAAAGGAGAATCGGAGCCCCTCGTGTGAATCGGGTAACGAACGGAGATGGCAGAGAGCGAGGGTGGATAGGAAGTCGGGGTCCGACAGCGGGTACGCGCTGTATTCTCGTACCATCCCTGTACGCGATGGACGATTATTTTCAGTCTTGTATTTTTACGCGTGTCGAGAGTCGTTTGGACAGTCTCAACCGATCGAGTTGTGTCACGAGTCTCGCGTCGCGTCTCCTCGATACAGATATACTCGACTCGAAGTCTGCCCACGAATAATGTTTTTTTTTATGTACGTTTAAGAGACAGGATTGCGTCTTGGCCATTTCGGCGTTACGTTAAAAGAGCTATTATTTACGAGAAAAACGTTGATAAAAATCGCGCCAACGGAAACTCGGATTTCCAGTTTACGATAATCCGATTCCTACCAAACTCTAAACAAACGTTTTCAAAGCGTACCGGAAAATACGAATGTCGGTCTGTGATAGAACGCACGCCGCACGACTGAAATTAAATAACTAGCCAAAGGAAATTCCTGTCGACAGTTGTTACGTATTACATCGAGAAAGCAGCTTTTCCATGGCACTGCTCGTAACTCCATAATTCCGCAATTAATTCGCAGACTTGATACTTTTCGTTGATACGTAATACCTGCAATTAAAAACAGTCCAACAGTCGATAGTGCGAAGGATAAAACGAGAGCGCGTCGGAGCTGTGCTTTAAACTAATACGGAATGGAACTTGGTGTGTACTTTCTAGAGAAGAATAGCGCCGCGCCGGCCGAACGATTGCCATTGTAACAAAAAGCTTCAACGGATATTGAAACTTGAAAAGAAAACCGATAAAACAATGAGAATGAAACGATTGTAGGAAAGTCAAGATGGACCCAGATTTAGAGGTTGGTGTTATTGGCGAACGTCTGGACAATTCGGCCGCGAGACACAAGTTGTCGGTACGACCACGAAGAAAACACCTCGATCCTCGATCTCGATCGATCACGCGATCACAATCCGACTGCGATATCCATAGGTATGTACACTCGACTGTAACCGAAGTACAACGAGAACTCGTTGGCGAAAAAAAAACTCGATCATCGGATCATCATCTTTGTGGGAAAGGCATCGTTTGCCAGTGCGGATTATTTCTCCGTACTTTTGAGCATTGGTGAAAAGTGTTTTGAAGCTATCGAAGCCGGAGTTAGAACGGACAATGTGGTCAGTTCCGCGATTAAACTGACTCACCTCGCGCGGGTAAGTTCGAGTTATTTATTTTTTAATTTACACAATTTTTTTATGAAAATTTGCATCCTATCGTTCGTGAAAATAGTTGTTTACCCTCGAAATGCGCTGAAGATGCTCGGCAAATTCAAACTATAACATAAATTTACATAAATTTGAAATCTTTCAGATTCGACGAACCAGATATTGTACGCATAATCGGGTGTATCGCCATCGGAGACCCGAACAACGTACGAATACCAAATATTTATTCCTGAAGGAAATCAACTGTATTATCTCCTTGTAGTCAAAGTACCAGTAAATAACGTACGTCGAAGATTTTTCGTATTTTTTGACACAACATACTTATTGCTTTTCCAATTGCTAGTGAGAAACAAACGTTAAGGAAAAAGTTATCTCCGAATTTATTTGGAAACCCTAACGGAACGTGGTCCCGTTATTTAATAAAAAATTCGAATCACGTTTCATTGGTGAGGCAATATATTTCATCTGAAATTTGCGACACGGAGAGTCGGCAAAAATGATGATTCGAGGACGACGCTCCGGAGGAATTCGTTTGTAGCGGTGCGCGTATACGGAAACGTTTGAAGCGACGGTTTTGTTCGGGCTGATGCAGCGAACAAGTAAAATCTTTATTCCCTCGCGAATAAATAGGACGATCGAGAGCCGCTCTGTCCGAATTCAGCGCAGACTCCTCGAAAGATCAGACTCGCCCTCGTTCTCCTCCAAATTCCAGCTTACATCGAGCGTGTCACCCTTTCCAATTGCTGCACGTCTCGTGCAACCGGACGAGGTCGACGGGGATTTTCGGAGATTCTCCTCGTTTCGCGGCAACCGAGAAAAAGATCGAGTCAAAGGGAAATAAGCGAGACGGAGAGGGAAATACGGAGCTGGGGAAGTTTGCGCTCGTGAGCGCTATTTCTGCAGAGGCACTTGTGTCACTCGATCTCAGCTGTGCCTGACCCTCGAAAACTTTGTAGCTTACGTTCGATCACGCGCCGCTCGGCTACCCGTCTCCAAATTCACAAAATTAACATCACTCTCGTTGATCATCCACGATTGATTATTAGAATTCTTCGATTCGCTTCTCGATTATCTTTCTTCGGTGAAAATGTAATAGAATTGGGAATATCTATTCCAGTTGTAACCAAGACCGAAACAGGAATATCGAGTCCGTCAACGAATGATACGGCGTGAAGCAAAAAAAATTATTTTCATTTGGTTAATTCCCCATTTTTCGAAATTCAATTTTTACTACAACGGGTGCATATGAATGTTGCGCTTTCACAAAATTGAGTAGTCGCTTTACCCGTCGTTTCGAATCCCGACTAAATTCGAGCCCGTGGCGAACATCAAAGAAATCATTCGTCTTATTTGCAACGCAGATTCTACGAGACAAATCCGATGAGCGATAAACGATTTTCAACTATTAAAAAGTGTGGGGTGGGGCCAGCCAGGGTGAATGGGAGATGGTACAATTAGGTAGAGAACGGGTGAAGAGAAAGCCGCTTACCGCCATTCCTTTGCGACTCCACTCGATGTTCCCATGATTTATCGGGTCGTTAATAATTTTTATTGGAAAATTTTGAACGCAACGCGCGCCGGTAAACGCGACGGGTTAACGCGATAACGTTCACTGCACCTTAACGAATAATCTCGGCCTGCGCCTACCCTGCGCCTACCGAAGGAAACGGTGCCAGTCAGTTGTTTCATTCGGTTATTTAATTAAACAAGCAATATGGAAATTAATAGAACCAATTGGAAATTTCATCGACCGGTGCTCTCTCATTTATCCGTGACCAACGTTGCGTTGGAAAAAATCATGGAATGAGAAAGAAACGTATTCAGCCCTGTCGCGAAAACAAGAGACAAGCGTGGGAACGCTCGACCGTGTAACGAAACGTGACAACGAGAGAGACGAAAATTCCTCGTTTGATATTCCAATAAACGAAAGTGAATTTCTGAAAATAGAGGACCGGCGGCTATACGTTATCTCAAACAATTCATCATAAATAAATGTGAGATTCAAGACGTCGCGAAGACTGTCGCGAAACATCGCCGATCATGCCTGCGAAGTTTTCGTCATTTTGGCAGAGTGACGATAACATTTGCCTAGAAAATCGCAAATCATTTAGCGGGACCGGCAGGACGGGCTTCTTGGATCGTATCCATTTGAGCCAACTTCACGAGAGGCTAGAATATTGTTTATGGAAGTCTACTGTATCTCACAAGAGGGTTGACAGGAGCGCCCACTGACAACCGGAAACAATCGCCAATATTTGTTTTTTTTTAACGAATACGCGTCATACGCGATTTGTTGAAAGATGGTAGGTGTACGAGTCACTTGTCCAGTCGTACCGACACTTTCACCTGGAATATCGATTATCCAAGCGCTAGCGTTTCGAGCGTTTTGGAGTTTCATTGAAAATGGAATGTTTCAAAAGCAAGGCGGTTTGATTTTGGAAAAATAAAGGATTTAGGTCAGGCCCGAAAACGTCGAATACACATCGATGAAAATATATGCGATCGTTTATTTTACTCTCATCTTTAATCATACGCGTATAGATAAAAGTTAAAGATAGACGGGAACACGTGGGCAGTGGCGGTAGGTTACGTGAGTTTAAATCGGGACGAATGACTACACTTTACGCCACTTGTACCTAGCTTGAGCGAATTTGACGCATCCTCCATTCAACGGACGTCGAATCAGTATTTCTCAATAACTACAGCGATTATAATACAAATAGTTGAATGGTTCTCTCCTTCCGTCAAACAAAACTCTGTACCCGTCATCGGTGTCTTTTCGTTGTTGTTACAATCACAAAATTTGTAATAATTTCAAATAAAATTATCATCGGAAGTGAAACTTGGAAACGGAATAGTTCCCAAAACGAGGTATGATTTTGTAAAAATGTTTACGAACAGCTCGCTGCAGAAAAATAAATAGGAGTTATCAAATCTTTGTACAAACCCACGGAGGCACGTAGGAATGAAAAAAAAAAAAATGCATTCGTGGCAATGGCAAATTTTGAATAATCCGTGTTTTCGGAATTTTGCCTCAGAGCACTGGTCCGGAAAATTGATGGACGCGAGGGATGGCTGCCAGTATCGATACTTATGCAAACAGCCCTCAGTGAAGATAGTTCGACCCTGACGAGTCAACATCGTCCGGAGGACTCGCAGTACCGTAGAGAGTACGTAATTGTTCTATATATTTTGTTATTGCTGGAAAATATCCAAATCTGCTCACTACTCTGAAATGACCGTGACGTTCGAGCACTTTTGAAATATGAAGTTAAAAAAAAAAAAAATGACTAAACTCGGTATCTTGAATTCATCGGATGGCTGAAACGATCACGGATGAACGAATAAGAGTATACCGAATAATATTGTTTGCTCGTTGCAGGGCCGTGGTGAAAGAACTGGTCGAGACGGAAGAGGAGTTCGGCAGGGATATACAGCTGGTAGTGGAGAGATATCTGAAACCACTGGACACTTCGGGAGTTCCCAGAGTAGTTCGCGACAATAAAGAAATAATCTTCACGAATCTCAAACAAATCGCTGACTTTCATAACACGTAGGTATTACACGCGTCACCAATAAATATAGACGTACCAATCGTAGTGAAACACGAAACACACTCGCAAAGAGGACAGAATATTTTCAACACTTAACAAAATACCTAAATTCTCATCACTATCGGTACGAACAATGCGATTTTTTTACACAAGTCACAAATCCATATTGGCAAGCCCCACGATACTCTCAATTTACACGACACTCGTTAGATATTGAAACTTTTATCTCTCAGCTATCGGATCCGAAGTTACGTAAGTCAAAATTCAAGATTTCCTCTTCGTCGTCTCTACTGACCATTTTTTAAAATCATCCTCCTTGCGTGATTTGCCAAACTGGGATTTGGAATTGTTTTGTTATTCGTCTTTTCCAACAAAGGACCGTACTCGATGTGACGAACGAACCGAAGAAAATCATTTTCAACCACCCTTCACCCTCATACGTGTTCTATAACTACATTCAAAAATCCTATTTTTCACACGCGGTTAATCACTCTCATCGCTGAACATGACTTTTTGGGCGTAGAACGATTGCGGAAACAAGATTGGGTAATTGTAGCGAGTAGGCTTCCCAGTATCGGCTCGAACGCTTCCTATTTTCCAAAAAACGAGAATTCACAATGCAGCAGATTTCGAGTAACAGAATCGGAGCAGCCGATAAAAATGGCCTCAGACCAGACGCCGTCGAACTGACCGGATCAGTCATAAAAATCATGGAAGAGCAATTATCGATTATGTTGATTCTTTTATTCTTAACGAATTGTAAAAAGCTTTTATTGATTATTTAAACAGGACCTATGCATAGATTTTCCAGCGAGTCACGAATCAAATTTTAGTCGCGACGTGTTCGGAAACGTTTCGTTTTCATGAATATTGAGGTAACTCTTTTAAAGGCTCTACTCGGTATATTTACCGAAAAATGTGCAATCGTTCGCGGTAACGCGGTACTTGTCGTAATACGTTGACGGATCGACCCAGACGGAACTTTAAACGAACGTACCCAACGACCTGTCAGAAATACGATGTGTTTTGAGCACGTAACGGTGTTTTTTTCGTCGTGAGATTAATACTTTTCTTACTTAGATCGTTTGGCAGGGTACTCATCGAGGGTGTCAAGTACTACGCCGATCAGCCGCGTATGCTCGGGAAAACATTTCTGAGATTGGTGAGTAGACATTTTTTCAATCGCGAATTATCAAAGCACTCGCGATTACGCTCCGTTATAATTTGCATCCGTTTCCTATCTGTCCATCGAAGGAAAGAGATTTCGACAAACACGTGGCTTACTGCCGAGACGAGCCGGCCGCACAGGAGTTCTTACTGAGGAACGATCAAGTGCGAGAATATTTCGAGGTGCGTACCAAAGTAACAATTTAAACATACCCGGTAAACACTTCCATTATTCATCCAATAATTTGTCTCATCTTTTGAGACGATATTTCGAATAGCTACGTTGCACCCGTACGCGAATCGTTGCACCCGAAAAAGGAAAAAAATCTTATCTCAAAATCGCATGTCCCCAATGAATATTAAATTGCAACAAACGGCAGTTACTGTCATTTATCTATATGCAGCTGCGACTCGGACTTGGAAATTTTCATTTAATTTCCGTCCAGAGACCGAAGATCAAATAGGTACCTTTCTTCTTGAATCCTTAACGAATCCTTATTTCAAAAGATTTCTTTGTTTTGAAAAACATTGATGAAAAGTATACGGGATGCCGCAATAGTACGCATTCGAGTCGACGAGTGCGCATGAAAAAGTTCATCCCGCGTACCAAAAAGAAGGCCACTGAAAGGACCACGAACTCGGCCATTGAGCGATTATTTGTTGAAGCAATTCCAAAAGATCACAAATACACTGCTGGTTGCAGATATTACAGGTTGTATTCCCATTTCCATTTCCATTCCCATTCCCATTCCCAATCCTATTGGTGGTCAGCTTCGGTAGAAATTTAATTTGACGTTTCTGTCTTTCTTTCGCGGGCAGGCATTCTTTCGCTCCTGATATCTGACTCGACGAACAACCAATCGTATTCGTTGTATTACTCCGGGGATAGAAATTTCTCGGTGCGTCGCCCCGATTCACGTGCACTCTCGACGATCGTTCGGAAAGCTTCCGCCCTCGATGTTCGTTCTTCCTCCTCTGAACGGGCCGGCTTTTATTCTCAAACGTGGCCAACTTTCGTCTCGTTTGAAGACGAGGCGTCTTTTCTCGTCTCTTCGGATCGCTCGGTTCGCGATAGACGCTCGGTGAACCCGGCCGAACATATTTTTCGCTTCTCTCGATCAATCTGTCGATTCTGCTGTCGCGCGGCGAGCCCGTTCGAGACTTTCCACTTGCCCCATCCTCGCTACGATCTTCGAAGCCACGATCAGCCTTTCGGAGCTTTCCCGACTGGACCAACGTCTCGGTATACTTTAACCCAAAAAAATCCATTCCGAACGAACACGATCTCATCTCGTGCAAATTCTCCTCGCGTTTCGTTGCGAACAATCTCTATTTTCGATAAAACTTACGAAAAGAAGGCAAAGAAAAAACAGAAGGGCGGAACCGTTGCTGGGAGACATGATCCGAGTCTGAAGGATCGTAGGCAGTTGGACTTTCTCTTATAGCTTCGATTCGGGTATAGGCTCGCAACGTCTCTCACCCGAACGAACCAATCTCTAGCGGCGAGCCGTCAAATTAATCAAAAACGTTGACAATTATTTGCCTCTGTGCTCGATTGGGGCATTTATCGTTGGGAATAAATCTGGACGGCTGGGCGGCTCCGCGGTGGCACGGGGAAACGGCCGAGTAGGTACGGAAACTCAAGGATAGACCCTCGAACGAGAGGATACGTTTGATCTTTTATTTTTTCATCTATTCGTCCAATATAGTTATTTGAGTAAATTTCATTAAAAACATTTAATTAAGCTCAACTTTTCTCAGCCAATCTACAGTTTTCCGACTTTAAATGGAAACGAAAAAAAAAAACAGTTTTTCTGAACATTAGCGTAGCGCATAGCGTGTAACTATATAAATATCCAAATTTGTATTGTTCAATTGAAGCCAAAAATCAGAAAAAAAACGTATCCAATGGCCGAGATAAATAAATTCGTTCGGACGGTACTTGTCGCATCTGTTTGGTGAATTCGGATCGTCGGTGAGGTAGATCGCTTCTCGCCTGGTGGAAAGTCGGTTGGCAGCTGGTAGACTAGCTGGCAAACTTTTCTCGTTACCTTTGGGACGCGGGCGAGCTTTCGCAACGAGCCGAAACGCTCTCGGGAGCTCTCGCGAGTGAGAATTGAACGCCGATCGAGCGAGGGCGGCCCCAGCGACGCTCGCTGAACCGCCCGAGAAAAGAGCCCGGAGAAATTCGTCTCGATGAGCTCTTCGTTGGTTACCCCGAGTGTCTTTCACACTCGAGCCACGTACACCCTCGAAGCTGGACGAGATCCGCCGATCAAAGTTTCTTTCGATACTCGCACGGAGGAACGATCGAAAAAAAATGTGACTTGCAGAAAAAAATTCGAATCGCTTCCTCGTCCATCCATCCGTTTCAATGCTGAATAGTGCGAGGAATGAGCGAGAGCTGCCAACCGTTTTGTTTTTATGAAAAAGAGTCGGCTATTGCGGAGGGTCGAGACGGGGAAAACGATGGGAGGAGAGCACGCGCGAAGAACACGATTATGGCGTTTCGTACGCGCCACGAGTGTGTTACATACGGATAGATAGATAAGCGAGCAAAAATTTAACAATTACATAACGGTGGAGGCGAACGGGCGTCCATCCAGAGACGAAAATAACGCGAGCTATTTTAAAACGCTTCGACATCTTCCATCGCTGTTGGATGCGCGAACACGGCCAATGGACCGCCGACGATTCGCGGGATCCTCGAAAAGAGAAGAAAAAGCAGAGAAATAAAGGTTCTCTCTTATCAATCAACGGCTCGTTCTTCGGGACAGGTCTCGCATTCCCGATCAGCGAAAGCCAAAAATTCGTCGCTATCCATTCATCGAGCGAGACCGAGCGTAGAACGAATTCTCCATTTTTATTCCATTTGTGTACGGTCTTTCGTCGACGTTTTGAGAATCCCTGGTCGTTTACCGATCGAGGACAAAATTCCGCAACGAACTTAAAAAACGCAAATAGTGCGTTTGTCTTGGTTTATGAATCGCTGTGACGGGACAAGACTCGTTTGGGAGATTAAATTTTACGCCCCGTGGATTCGGATGGCTTTCCTAAATTGAATGAAAATTCGGGAGAGAAGGAATTCACCGGGAAGTTTCGTTTGATCGGAGGATTGTGGTATTTTTGTCGTGTCGAGTGTGTCAATGGTGGCGCATGATTGCGGCCCAGAAATCGTAGCGAGCTTCCCGCATCGTGTTTTTTAGCCCCGCTGTTGGGTTTCGATTCTCTATCGATGTTTCGCGGTCAGTCGTCGTCGCTTCGGATAGGCAGCTTCTCTCTCGTTACTTTTTGGAGCATCTGATAAAATGTTCCTCCGTTTGTGCGAACGATAAAAACGTGCCTGAACCTCTGTACCAAAAGCGTCATCTCTTGGCCATTTGTAACTGGATCACTGGAGCAGTAGGGAAACCTGGGGGTTTATTTAGTAGCGCGATGTACGCGTATACTCTCCTGCACAGAGCCACCTACACGCGGACACGCGCTATACAGGGTGTCCCACGTAAGAATGTCATCCGTGAGATCGGTAGTTGGGCTTGAAATTCTAAATCGATTGACGCAAGCATGTATGGTTCCCGGATCAACCCCTTAATTCTTTTTCCCATTTTCCCAGTATAATTTTGCACTTTCGGCAAAATTTCGGGCACATTCGTAATCAGCGGAAAATTTCCGATCAAATAGACCCCTTTAAGAGTTTGAAAACGGAAAAAAATATTTTCGTCTTCCCTGGCCACTTTTCCAGAATCTCAGAAATTACGATATTTCAAAAGGTCGTAGAGCAGGCTTCTTCTATGCGATGGAGATTTATTTGGCGTGTTTGGAAAAGGGTTTTGCCTGACTCGAACAATGGCGTTGGAATCGTATCGATATCTCTTATAGTTTCCCCGGAAAGTTCACTTGAAAAATGGCAAAAAAAGAGGCAAAGGGGCATGTATGGAAAAATTGGGAAAAATCGATGGCCCAACTTTGAAATTCTGCCAAAAATCAAAAAATCATCGGATTTGAATTTTTAAAAAAGCATTTTGAAGAGAATATCATAACGAAGAGATTGAGCACAGAGTGGAGTGCCGAATCCTAGAGGGAAAAAAGTTATCGATGATTGAGTGAAAAAACTTTTTTGCCCTGAAATTCAAAAAAAACTTTGATTTTTAATATTTTTTTAAATGGTCTATTTTGATGTACTCTGATCCCCTGAGCACGAATCCACCATTAATTTTCCCCAAAAGCCAAGATTTTCGTCATGGACCTGCGATACGACACTAAACGTCTAAATATAATAATGATTTCGAGGCTAATCCGACTGAACGGGCGCGCCTGATTGGCTGCTTTTCAAAGTTAATAACAATTCAGGGGTTGATCCGGGAAGCACACACGCTTTTAACAATCGACTCAGAATTTCGCACCCAACTACCCATTTCACGGGGGGATGACAATGTTACGTGGGACGACACCCCGTATACATATTTAAATGTATAATGTTTACAACGATCGCATAGGTACGTGTAACAACTCGGAAACGCGAGATATCCGCATGAGTTATGTACACACACGGACAGAGGAAAATACGTACGGGTGCATCTGTGAGTGGTCAGTTAACTATCCGCGTTTTCTTCATCGTCTAAGTATAGACGGTAGCCGTATTGGCCCGAGCGGTCTTCATTTCACAAAGCTTTTGGGATGAACCACCGACCATCAGTTCTGCTTCTTCTTCTTCTTCTTCTTCTTCTTCTTCCTCCTCCTCCTCCACCTCCTCCTGCTCCTCCTCCTCCTCCGTCGCCTCCTCGTTCTTGTTCTTGGGCCTTGGCAGCGTAGATCCAGTCTGCGAGGAACAACTCGATCGACATCTTCGAACCACCGAGAGCACAGTGGATCTACGTATAGCTAGTTGTAGCCGTCTCAGCCTAGAAGGTGTGTCACGAGTGTCTCTGTGTTTCTACGTTTCCAAGTGCCGATGATCCTCGTAATTCGAACGTGACGAAACACAATAATCGTTTGATGATCGTCATCGTTCGGAAAAGCAGCCGCCGCCGCCGCCGCCGCCGCCGCCGCCGCCGCCGCCGCCGCCACCGCCACCGGAGTGGACTCTGAATTTGCAGTAGCGCTTCGATATCGGTTTCTGTCATCGAAAGCCCGCGTGACGAGGCTCCGACGTCGTCGTCGCGACGTCACTATTCTCCGCGAATCTCCGTCTTTCGAGCACACTTTTTTCCGTCTCTTTCGTTTAAACTCGGTCTCTCTTCCTCGTCGTTTGGCTTGTGTATCAACGCAGGCCTCGAGTCGACTCGCGCCAAAAATACAACTCGCGTGTGTTTGGCCACCGCTGTACCCACGTTCCTCCCCCTGTCTCGCTCGCTCCTCGCGGTGTCGAGTTACCCCAAAAGACGTTTTCGTGCTCGGAGATCCTAACGAACAATTATTTACGCGGTATCGTAAAATCCAAGATCCACGAATAAACGATCCGAGCTAGTCTCTCTTCTGCGGGGAGGCCTCCAAGTAGGCCGGTGGTGAGGAAAACGAGAAGGAAGAGCTCTAGCCTGCGAGAATAGTTGTTGACTTTGTTTTTAAGATTTAGCGTGTTTACGCGCCCGTCAATGTCTTCGCTCGACCGCCGGGCTGCCGGATCGGTTCGATTTTGCCGCATCGACTATCGTTCGATTGCTCTAGGTAGGGAAACATTTGTCAGGGGGAGGAGCGTTTTCGTTTTTGGACGAGTGACGCGTGAAGATTGGCTCAACCGGCCGAGTTCTCTCTTTCGATCGATCCACTTTCCCCGTTAACCTTACGCGCCCGAATTTTGCATTCTCAACCTCAGTCTCAGCCTCGATTCGGTCATTTTTCTTCCGTGCCGCGTCCGAGCCCCATTCTTCAATGGTTCACCGTACCGTGTCGACCGATCGAGTTCGAGCGCAACGAGATCGCGCTCACGAAACGATTTTCTTTTGTTTCATATTCTTCAGGAGCTGAGCCAGACCCTCGGAGACGACAAGAGCGTTTCGGAGCACCTTAAGCTTCCGATACAACGCATCAACGACTACCAGCTCCTGCTCAAGGTAAATCTTGCCTGTGAAAGTTTGTCGTTTACGCATGGCCATTCAGTTTCAAACGTTTTATTTTCAACCGATGCCACTGTCGATTTTTTTGGGAAAAGTTGGCTCTGCTTTGAGAAATTCGGGGAGACGTCGTTATTTCCGATGAAACGCTTTCTATCGGTTCGGAATACGAATGAGAGTCGTTGAAACAATGGATGACACTTTGGATGTTGACGTTTACGCGCAGGCCCTCGCGCTGCTGCGAAAAGTTGCCAACTGACCGATCAGTTGTATCGTACAACATTCTTTATCTTTGCATAACCCATATTTATTTATTTATCAATGTCCATACTGTTGCTATTTACGATTTATTATGGATATTCGATTGTCTGAGAAATATATATTGAAAGAAAAATGAACGAGTCAAGAAAATCGGCACGTATATACGCTGGCTTTCGGAAGTGTAACGATGAGAAAAGATATTCAAAGTAAGCTCACATTCTTAGCACTTTTACGTTAGCGGAGGATCTTTGTAGTCTCCAATATGTAAAAATAAAACTCGTTTGTTGGAGCGATGCGAATGACTCAGGCGTGTAGCGATCACTTTGCTGGGATGAATTTTATTTGATCTTGCAATAGCGTTGCAACCTTTATAGAGGACTCGAGCAGGGTCGCCGATCTAAATCTGAATCTAAATTCGCGCACGTTGCACGACAGAATTATATCCAAGCAACTGTATTTCTTGAAAGCATTCCAGCGATCCGCTGGTACATACAAATATCACGCAATGTATTTAGTCATATACGAGTCATTCGCGAAACAGGTTTTGTAACAGACATTCGGAAAATTCGTTTCCACGACCCAGTCGCGTATTCCGAAAGTATCGCGGAAAAAGCTTCGTAATCGCGTCTCAAGCTACCACCGCTCTTCACCCAAAAAGCGGGACAATTCTAGAGAAAAAGTAGGTATATTGCGGGATAAAAAACGAGACGTCACTCGTTCAACGAATTACGTGACGTTTTGAACGTTTTTGAAAATATGAACAGCGTGAACATTGTTTCCGCGTCGGTTCGGCTTTCCGCTCAACGATTCATCTACAATGAAAATTCAAAGTTTCTCTCGGAGATACCTTTAGCCAAGAACAACGAGTTTTTCGTTACAGTGGATCTTGGAAGCGAATCGCATTCAAGACAAATCATAGTGGGAGTTTACGCAAAACTCCAAATTACCTACTTGTTGTTTTGTTCTTCGAAAAATGGACTATTCGAAATATTGGAACAGAGATAGTTTTTCAAATCCATACGTATACGCGATTTCCGCGGCATTGAGAAGCCTGTGACCTATATTTTATATTTGAATTCGACTCCTCGAACGCGACAGACGAGAATAACTGATGGTTGCTACAGCGGCCTCCGAATGTTTGGATCTTCCGCCGCATCGCCGCGATCCAAAAAATCCAGTTTCGCTGAGAAATAAAAACGTAACGAGTATGCATCGTCGATGATATTTTGTTTCGTTCAAAGGAAACGGCAAATTGCAGGCCAATGAAGACAGAAAACGCGAAAAGTCCCTATTTTCATGAGGTTAAAAAGAAACTCGAGGAAAACAAAGATACGCGAGATTTAACGGAGTAACTCGTGTGTCACGGTGCCAGGGAGAACGGTGCAGCTCGGGAAAACAGAATAAATATTGACGCGTGGATGGACCAGTGATGGTGGTGATATTTTTGCCGATAATTGTTGATCCTTAAAAAATGTAAACGATCGTAGGAGAATCGGAAGGAACGGTAACCAAGAGGCCAAACGATCGATGGAAACATTATTCATTAGTTTCAATTAAACGTCACTCCAGCCGGCATTGAAACATACTCTCGTAAAGCTTGAACCAACTGAGCCTTTTTGTTGGAATTATCTGATTTGCATAGAGCTTAGCTGTTCAATTCCGTAAATCGCGCAAACACGAAATTGATGGACCATATGAAACAGAAACGAGGTTTAAGGCGACAAACGAATTTGTTGGTCACTCCGGCCGCCGCGAGGCCTCCGTGTCCGAAAAAATGTTGGCTGCGCCAATAAGAAAGAGGAGAAAAAAGTTTTTTTTGTACCAACAATTCGAATGGAATTCTTTCCGTAGGCGACGACAGATGACTCGAAAAGACGGATATAGCTCGCACGGTGAACTTGAAACTTTTCCTTCCCGGTAAACAAGAATTGTTTCATTCGCTCGTCGTTTAGTTCAATACATTTGAAGCCATTTCTGATTGAACGGTTGGATCGGAATGATAAAAATCTCCCGTATTTCCCACTTTGTCGGAACAAAGAGACACGAAACGTAGTGGCGACGAAATGTATCGTCTATCGATGCGATCCGATACGTACGTCCAAACGACCAACGTCATCAATTCTTCATCCAATAATATTCCATATACTTTATCTTTATGTGCATCTTATACTTTATGTTCTCTGTACTTGATCTCTTTATGATTCTTGTCTCCGGTATGTGTTCGGAGGTCAAGAGTTAGTCCGTGTTTATGCTCCACCGCTCAGATGCGTACAAACAGATGCGTTATCTTGATACAAATACTTTTAACGTATCAGGAGCTGGTGAAGTATTCGACCCGGCTAGGTGAAAATTGCGACGACCTCCAGAAAGCACTGGAGTTGATGCTTGGAATTCCCCACAGAGCAACCGACAATAAATTTATCAGTAACATCGAAGGTTACAAAGGGAATATTCACAAACTCGGACGACTCTTGACTCACGTAAGTTCAAGGAGAATCTTTCTCTCTACTGATCTATGAAAATTGAATAAAAGCCGTATCTATCCATTTCGAGCCAATTCGAGCCGAGTTCGCTAGATATTTCGGTGTATTCGCTGATTTCAGGAGTGGTTCACTTTTATCGACAAAGACGGGAAGAACAAGGAGCGATACTTGTTTCTGTTCAAAGCCCGAATTCTCGTCTGCAAAGTAAGGCGAATCTCGGACGACCGATCGGTTTTCATCTTGAAAGATATTATTCGGGTAAGTGGTGCGCGGCATTGCGAAGAACTCTGTTCCGATACAGCAGGGACCTCGACTTTTCACCACTACGGGGGGGATATACAAAGTGGACTAGTATACTAACGGATCTTACCTTTCTTGTCCCGCAAAGTTACCGGAAGTCGAAGTAAAAGATCACCCGGAAGATTTGTGCACGTTCGAGCTGCACAGTCCGTCCGGTGCGCCGGGTTATCCGATAACTCTCGTAGCTCACAAAGACCCGGTGAAAAAGTATTGGCTCAAGGAAATTCGTGAGTACGCGAGCGACCAGGTTGCACTGGCCGAGCATGCCGCCGATGATTTGCAATTGTCCGAAGTACCGGAAACCAGCGAAGAGCTGAGGGATTCCGCGAAGCCGGAAGCGACACGAGTCGGATCAGCGAAATCCGGCACGGAACCGCAAAGAACGAAAACCGAAGCTGCGAAACCAAGCCCGACACCCAAGGTGGAACCTGTCAAACAAGCGGCTCCAAAAGCAACGAGCAAATCGGAAGAGACGAGAGAAATCTCGACGGAGTTGGCCAAGTCGACGGAAAGCCCGAGCGCCGAGAAGAAACCGGAGAGCCAGACGAGGACGGAGGATACGGGCGTCAAGAGAATCAAAACTGCCGAAGAAGACGTCGAGATGTCCGGACAATATTCCGCGAGTCGTTACAGCTCGTCGACCCGCGTTGTCGAAGGTAACTTTTCCCGCTTCCTTCTATCATCGAAATTCGCAACGTACGCCTTTCAAATTCTCAAGTGATTCGTCGTGTAGCGACGTAAGCTTCCGTACGTATCGCCCGAAGAAAAATGTAGCAGCTTCGCGATCCGTCAAAGACGGGGGGGGGGGGGGGGGGGGGGGGGTGCCGTAGAAGCGCCAGTGTGTTGATCGCTCGCAGTGCTCTTTCACGATCGCGCACTAATACACCTTTCCTTTATTTATTTTTTTTCATCAACCGACCACTGTACAAGTTCATACTTCGGATACGAATTTTATTGCATATTCGTGTGCATCGACGGTATCTGGTGTAAAAACGCGACACGTTTATTTCCATTCCATGGGAGAGTCGAAACGGAGAAAATTAATTTTTACCGAGCCAACGAGATGATTGGGAAATCGCTTGGAAATTAACTTGAATAAGTGAAGAATTTACGGAGCGTCGCGATATTTTTTCGATGCGTATTCATCATTCTAAATGCTTCGGTACGTGCACTAACGCTTCCTGTAAATTTCTAACCGAAACGTCGCGTAGAGTATTCGTCGGTGTCGAGTAGTCGCAACGGTGTTTCCTCGTACGTGGAGACCTCGGTATCGGCTGCAGCCGAAAAAACTTGCTCCTCGACGCACGGTACGAGTGCAAAGATGACGGAAACGTCGAGCTCGTACGAGACGGCTGTGAGCGGTTCGACCGCAAGCACCGATGTCAAAGTCGAAAAACTCGCCCTGAGCGCCACGGAAACCGGAAAGCCCGTTTTCGTCAAGACGATAGAGGGCACCACGGCTGAACGTGAGTCGACCCGTTTTCCTTTCCAAATATTCATTTATTTTTTACACGTTTTTTTCGACGCGTGTTATTCCTCGATAACACACTTTTAATATTTCTCATTAACGTATTGTACAGTACCTACTGTGTTATTCTGATTATAATACTAAGGGTATTATTTATTTCGAATCAAAGTATTTATAATTACGTTGTTGCAAAAAAAAAAATATGCAATTGCGCTCAAGTTGAATTTGTTGCCGTATCAAACGTCAGACAAGGTGCCGCGTCCTGTGCAGAAAGACCGATTGCAAGATGTTACCAAGTTGCAAGATTTTTCGTTATTTGGTTCTTTCGATAACAAGCGGGACAATGTTCACGCGAGCTTCTCCTACGTTAAACATTTTTCCTGTTCTAGCGATCCGAGCAAAACAGTCTATCATACACGTTATAGGTAAAGTTTATCGGAACGTGAATATATCTCTTCTTATTTTCGACATCAATGCCTGCATTCTCTTCTTTTTTCTTGAGCCTCTGGATCGTACTGCCGAGCTTGCAATTGTAACGTCGTGTTCAAACTCGATTACACACAGATACACCATTCCGATCTGACAAATAGTTTCGACCAGAAACCGTACAAAGACACTGTTCATCTTCGAATAGTATTGAATCCGTGTACCGATTTAATCGGAGCCTTCTTGTCAAAATTGGTTGATCCGGCTCGTCAAGCTGGCTGTAAGAATCTTATATAACAAATATATAAAAGTTTGTTCGTCGTAACCCAGAGGCTCGAGATATTTCTTTCAGCTTCCAGAGTTTGCGCTTCGATTGCAAGTGTATACGAGAATCGCGAGTCGCACGCCGCTTTTAGTCGACGTATATCGTATCGATAGTCTCATAGATCTTTGATAGATCAGCTAAAATAAATATGCTTTGTGGGCTAATCGTATTGCGGCTACTTCTGGGCGAACCCAAATAAATATAACGTGATAATGTTCATCATCATCTTGCAACGTTGAGCTTCATCGGATTCTACGCGCTACTGAACGTTTTTCCGATGTTCCATCGACACATTGGTATTTTATATGTCCGGTTCGGATCGACTCTCGCTGCTGAACGTCGCCGAATCAGGGCGAATCGATGAATCGACTATTAAAAACAGACTTTTTGAAATCGACGACGCGATTCGTTGAGCCGGACGAAGGGGTCTTCGGCGAATGCTGCTTTGAAATCATCGTCACCTTGTCTTTTTTTTTCACAATCTTTCGTTTCATTACCTATACTTCGAGCCTTCTCCATCGAAGCTTCGCGTTCGACCGAACTATGCAAAAAATCAAGATTCCAACTGCAGCGAATAATCGTTCTATTGGGTAATTAGCTGGGGAGAGCGCATCGTTCGAGTGCACCGTGTCTTCCGACACCGAGACGTCCAAGATGCAATGGTTCAAAGACAACAAACCACTGGCGGATCCACTCGCCGACCGTATTATCATCGGCTCGACCGAGAATACCTTCAAACTTACCATCAAAAGCGTCATCGAAGGAGATTCCGGAATTTACACAGCTAGAGCGGCAAACGGCACTGGCAAGGCTTCCTGCACTGCTCAACTCGTTGTTCAAAATTGTAAGTTTACGCTATATCCGTCGATTCAATTGGATTCGGCTGCTTTTTTCAAAGGAATGAAAAATTGGCTCTGCGAGAATGGATCGTACGAAATCCGTGTAATGATTTTTTCGGTGCAGTGACTTCCGAGGAAAAGAAAGCAAGAGCGGAGGCGAATGCGCCAATTTTCGTTGTTAGTCTGAAAGACACCGAGCTTCTGGAAAATACCTATCTTCGATTTATGATCAAGGTGAAAGGAGATCCGAATCCCGAGCTTGAATTGTGAGTCGAAGAAACCAATTTACCATCGGATAAGTTATCGAAGTAGTAAACGATCGAGACCGCGATGGCGAAAAACAGCCTTTTCAGCCAACTTTCTCGAATAAGTGAAACGTCAAGTTGCATCGGCGTTACTATATTTCGGTATACGCGACTACAAAACCATTTCCTCCAGCGGTGCGACACAGTCACGATTAGCTCCCCCCCCCCCCCCCCCCCCCCCCCCCCCCCCCCCCACTCCCGGCACCGCTATTTTTTATTTGTCAAGATGTTTCGCCCCGTAGGGTATTTTTTTAGGGAAAATAAAAAAAACTCGATAGTCACCGCGGTCCCCGATAAATCGTGCGCGCGGGAGCTCGCGAGCGAGACTGTCCGCACGAGTGAGAAAAAAATTTGTTTATTCCCGGAAAGTTTGAAGGACGACGCGCCGATCGATTCGAAGAACGAGCGAGTAAAGATCATAACGGAGAAGGCGGAGAGTGGTTTTTACGAGGTCGTTATCCCGGAAGTGCGCAACGAAGACGCGGGTAAATATTCGTGCAAAGCGAAGAATCGTTACGGCGAGGCCAGTTGCGAGGCGAAGGTCACGGTGACGGACGAGAAGACGATTTTCGCGGGTCTACCGGAGGGTTTCCCGGAGGCCGGAGTCGAGCCGAACTTTACCTGGCTGCGGGACGGTAAACCGTTCGATCCGGAGGAAAGATTCAAGGTCCTCTTCGAGGACAACGAGGACACCCTCGCCCTCGTGTTCCAGCACGTTAAACCGGAGGACGCCGGACTGTACACCTGCGTGGCTCAAACGAACGCCGGAAACATAAGCTGCAGCGCCGAGCTCACGGTCCAAGGTTCGGTCAATCAATTGCTGAAGGAGCCGGCCAAGCCGAATCTCGGCTCGGAATCGAAGCAGGCGGAAGTGAGCGCCGGTGGTTCGGCGATGCTGGATCTTCGGGTCAAGGGTTATCCGAAGCCGGACATCAAATGGACGAAGGACGGTCGGGAGATCGTCGCCGGTGGCAGAATAAAGTATCTCTGGGAGGACGAGGAATCTCTCTCGCTCGTTATTAAAAACGTAACGGCCCAAGACGCCGGCACTTACGTAGTACGGGCGAAGAACGACCTCGGCGAGGACACGACGCAGATCGAACTGATCGTTAAATCGGCCCCGAAATTCATCAAGAAGATGACCGACTTTTCGTCTTACATAGAGCAAGACGCCACGATGACTGTCCAAATCGCGGCTTCCCCAGCGCCCGATGTCAAATGGTACAAGGATGGCCGGTGTCTCGAGGATTCGAGCCGCATAACCATAAAGAAAGAGTCCAACGACACCTACACCCTCACGATCAAAGAGGCCAGGCTGGAGGACGCGGGCTCTTACTCGATCGTTGCCAAAAACGAGATCAGCCAAAGCTCCGAATTTTGGAAATTCGAGGTCAGATGCCCACCCAAGATAACGAAAAAGTTGGGCGAGTCGAGAATCGTCAACGAGGGCGAAACGCTCGATCTGCGGATCGAGGTTGAAACCCTGCCCGAACCGAGCGTCGTCTGGCTCAAGGACGACGTCGCGATCGTTGAGGACGAACGCACGAAAATCATATGCGACGGGGCAAAACGCGCTCTCAGGATCAGCGGGACCGTCAGTACCGATGCCGCCAATTACAAAGCTGTCGTCTCCAACAAGGATGGCAAAACGGTCGACGAGACGGGAATCGAGGTAAGTGAGAGAAACGATCTTGCGGATCCCGGTTAACTTGAAAATTAGTAGTCTCAGTCGATGTTTGCCGATCTTTTGTTGCGTCGAGACCAAAACAATATTTTTCCAAATAGGTACTTTAGGCAGCCTTTCTCACGCATATTTATCGAAGTAATCTCAAAGTCATTTTGAAGAATCGAATTGCGCTCAATAAACTTTTGCTTTCGAAGCTCGATGCGAGGGTAGAAATGTGTTGACAAGAGGAGTGAAATTTTCATTTGAACGGGACGCCCGAAGGTACGCAGCGGTCCGCGTTTCAAAACGAAATTGGCGGACGTGACAGCGAAGGAGGGCGACGTTGACGTGGCGCTGGAGGTCCAAGTAGCCGGTTTTCCGCGGCCGAGCGTTCAATGGTTCATCGGAGACGTCGAGATCACCGAGACGAAGAAGGAATTTACTAGAATCGAGGAGGGTGATAATTACAAACTGATAATAAAGCAAGTAAAGACCGAGTTGTCCGGATGTTACACTTGCAAGTTGAAAAACGAGTACGGCCTCGACTCGAGCAGTTCAAACTTGACGGTCAACTGTAGACCCAAGATAATGAAAAAGCTCGTCGACGTTAAGTGCAAGGAGGGTGAAACTCTCAAGCTCAAAGTTGAGATTTCCGGAACACCCGATCCCGAGATCAAGTGGTTCAAGGACGGTCAAATTCTCCAAGTCTCGGCCGATGCCAGAATAAAAATAACCAGGGACACGCAGCGCAACGAGAGCTACGATCTCACCTTGAATCTTCTCAAGGGATCGGACGGTGGAGTTTACGAGGTCAAGGCCGAAAACGAAATGGGATCGATATCGTGCAAGAGCAAAGTCATCGTTCTGAGTAAGTACGATCGTTGCGCCTTCCCAACGAGACCCAATTTTTTATATTAACCACCCGCTGCGCTAGCTACTCGATCCATCGCTTCTGGCTTCAAACTTAGTGAGTACGAAGGAATGACACTGAAATCCGTGTTGCTTTTGCCACGAGTGTCCAAAAACCAATTGTCTTTTCCCACAACTGTTCATCTTTAACCGAACTCACCCCAAATCGTCTCCAAGAAACTAATACTGGTGCGTTTCAAATTTGACTGAACATCGATCCAACGTTACGGAAGGCTAGAAGAATTGTTTATTAAATCCTCAGCGAAAGCGGAGGAAGCCGCCGCCGAAGAAGCCGAGCGAGCGAAAAGAGCCAAACAGCGGGAGGAGGAGGAGGCGAGGAAAAGAGCCGAAGAAGGCCCCGAAGGTACAAGAGACAAAATAATTTATCAGTCCTCACCGATTGTTACCGAGTTTTCCAGTGAGCGAACGCACATTTTGGTTTTGCTGTTGCTACCTTTTTTTTTTTAATCTCGAAATCATTTTGGCGGGCGTACTCTGATCCTACAGTGGATCGCTCTCCGAGTATCACATCAATTATACGCAATGTCATCTTCATAGTTCAGATTTCATTGTCAATTTGTTACGAGGGTGGCCAATTCTGACGAGTCACTTAATTTTTTTTTCTTGATAAAACACCAACTTCAAGAGCGATAATAGCGATCGTTCGTTTTTATTTCTCGTGATATTATTTATCACTCTTCAGCGAATTTTCCAAAGACGGAGAGAAACGAATATTTCACAGACGTGGTATTTATTAACGTTCGAATCGAGAAGTGAAGTGGCTGACGATTCGTAGCTTCGCGCTTTATCGTAGCTTTTTTTAGTATACATCGAATAAAATTTAGGTGCCTCGAGAACGGAGAAACAAAGCGTTCAAGTAATTAAGGGCGGTGCCGATACAATCACAATCTCGGTGGCATCAACGATGACCCACGAAGCCTCGCTCACAGGTATAACGAGTCAACTGGAGAAACTTGACGAATATTTTACGATTACACCCAACATGACACTTGTAAAAATCAACTAATTTACTGTAACGAGTTTTTTTTACGAGACACTCACACAGCACTCGCAGACTCGAGTCATACTCCGAGGAGAACAATGATAGTTACAACATGCGCTGGTTAACGAACTTTGCCGATCCTAACATCACTCACGCTTCTATCCTTTAACCGGTGCAAAAAGAGACCCATCGGCCGAGGGAAACATCGATGAAAATCGCGCTCAATATTCTATAAATTATATTTCGCCCGGAGATATTGGCAGGTTGGAACATGCGCGGGCTATGAGTTATTCGAGACAAGAAATGTTTTCCAACACCCGACCAAAATGAATCGCCAATATTCTTAAAATCTTAAACCTTCGAACGTCAAAGGTCTTAAAAAGACGAAAAACAAAAAGAATCTTCACTTCCGGTTTCCCCCCTTAACGTACGAGTAAAATATTATTATTGAATTGTGTACGTACACCGATGTTTCTTGCCTGGCGCTTCGTCCTCCGCTTTCGCAACGAAAAAGCATCCGCAGCCGCGAATGATGAAAAAAATGAAATGCAAGTAAAATAGAGAAACGCGAGTGGAGTCTCCGAGAGGAGTGCTCGTTTCGACGGTGTCAGATGTGAATGTGAGGTGAAGAAAAGAGTGACGTTCGCAGGTCCCGACGAGAAACACACGATCAGCAAAATGTCATCGACGAAAGTCGAGTTTCAAGAGTTGAGCTCCGAGGGCCCGAACGTCGAGGAAATAGCGTCTTACAGTTACACGATACGCGAGGACGACGAGTCGAAGCCTCAGAACGGTACGTTGATCGAGGAGTATTCCGAGAGCGATGACAATGAAAGAGGAAAATTGGCGGTCGATCGGGGTGTCTCGATCGTTTCGGTGTCCGACGAGGAATCGACTCTGAAGGCTCTGTCCCGTGACGTCAGTTGCGACGACGTCCACAGTGCCGATCTTGCCTCGACGAATGGCGCACGAGAGGATTCGCTCGCGCAAAATGGCAAACTAATCGAGGAGAAGACGATCGAGAGCGAGACGCCGTACGGGGCGACGAGATACACCGAGACGATTATCGAGGAGCGCTCGGTGGAGGAGTCCTCGTCCGGCAAATTACCGATCAGAACCGAACTCGTCGAAACCTCAAAGACCCAGAGAGCCTCGATCGTGGAGGCTCGATTTTCTCGTCAATCCTCGAGCCTCGACGCCGAAAAGATCGAGGCTCGAGAGGAGGGACCTCCGTCGCAAAATGGAACTCTCGAGGCGGGACTTGCGGAAAAATACGAAATTTCCGTCGGCGATTCCGGGGAGAGGCGAATCGGCAAAAAGACGGATCTCGGAGAGATTCGGACTCCGGTCGTAGAAAACGGTAATCTCTCGAGACAGGCTTCCGTTCTTTCCAGACTGGATTCTGCGGAGGAGAAATTCCCGAGAAAGACCGATCTCGAGGAGCCCTCGAGTCCGATCGTGGAGAATGGAAGCCTCTCGCGCCATTCGTCCAACCATTCGAATCTCGAACCCATCGAAGAAAAGAGAGCGCTGAAGAACGAGTCGGCAAAAGCGGAAAGCGCTGTTCTCGGAAAGAGTCAATTGTCGCGGCAAAGCTCCAAGATTGAAAAGTCAGAGCCCGTGGAAGCGTCAAGAGCAAAGGTGGACGCTGTTTCGAGGCAAAATTCGCAAAGAGCAACGCGGGAGGACGAGCTCGATGACCCGGAAATGGAAGCGCTCTTTGATCGTATTAAACGGCAGAGGAGCGTTCTCAGCGATATTCTTGACAAGGAAGGCGAGAGCGGAGGCTCAGGTGAGGTCGAATCCCATTTATTTCTTACACGAATCTCTCATCTAGTCTAATGATTTGTTGAGGAATGAAAAAGAATAATCGTGTTGAAGAAAATTGATTCAACTACCCCGAAAGAGTCACATAAAATCCGCTTGTAAAAATGCGCTGCGAGATAAGTGAACGATAATTATTGAAACGACGCACTATCCGTCTGAACGAATCGAGGGAAGCGCCGAATAAACTTTTTTCGTATTCATTTTGAATTGCTCCCGAGACTCGTCAACGTTTCCCAGGTTTATCGCGAAAACGAATTTGACTTTACGGTTTTTTTTTTTTCTAAACGTGTACACATCGGAGATGTTGGGATTGATCGTTTTATCGTTTCTCAGTACTGCGTATTCCCACGCCGTCTCAACCTCTTAACACGGAACAGGGCTCCCTGTAAACGCGACTCGTTTGAACCCCGTAAATTTTCTCACCTATCCTACGTAAGACCTCTCAATAAAAAATGACTGCGCGTTATTCGCCTCTTCTATCTGCTGTACCGTTTTTGCATCACGACTAATACGAAGAAAAAAAGATAAAATCGGCAAAATTACGACGGAAAATCAAGAGCCTGCTTCGTCATGGAAACGCAACTATTTGCCTTATTTTCCACGCTCCACCTTTCCGCCTTTTTATTATTCGCTCAATTTTGCTCAATTTTCGGTCGTAATTTTTCACGAAGATCGTCTCATTGGAGTGATTCCGCATTTTCCACTACCGTGCGCATCAGTGTCCCCATCCAAATTCCAATATGCCGCTTACCCAAAAAAATGTTAACGAAACATCGAACGATCGCTTGCATGGGACACAATGTTGGTCCGGCGTATCGGAGGATCCTTCGTTCGTACGAGGTAAGCGAAATCAATGAAAAGCACAAATAATAAAGGGAACGATAAACTGACATTGAGAAAAAAAAAAAGCTACAGGAGTGTTTTTTGTGTGTGGCAGCGATCGGTTTTTTACTCGCCTTGTCGCGTATTGAAATAAATCTTTTAACGAAGCGGTAAGCGTGAGAAAGATACGCGTCTTTTTATCGCGAATTCTTAGTCATTTTAACAAAATGGAATATTTTGTGTATCTCGAACGAAAAAAATCGTACAGCCGCTCCAGCGATCGTCAGTTCCGACTTTGCCGACGGTACGATCTTCGAGAGTCAGACAGTGACGTATACGATAAAGACATCCGGTCTCCCGAGACCCGACGCAAAGTGGTTCAAGGATGGAAAGCCACTGAGGGCGGCGGACAGGGCGAAAGCGGCTTGCGTCGCGGACACCCATACACTGACCCTGACCAAAGCCACGGAAGCCGATACCGCCCTCTACCAGTTGGTTCTCACGAACAAACTCGGTGAGAAGAGCATCGACGCTTACATCGAGGTCGCTCCGGAAGGCGAGCTCAGAAAACCGATATTCACGACACCACTGACCGACATTAACGCCGAGGACGGCGGAATCGGTGTCTTCACGGCTGTCCTCACTGCCGATCCCCTCCCCGATATGGTTTGGTAATTCACTCTGTCTTCGTCATCCGACAGTCCCTTCGACTCGATACTCTTTGACTCTTCTCATTGGACGGGGCCCCCAACGGGGCCCGCGTTATCCAAAGAAAAATCCTAAAAGTTACCGACGTGTTTCAGGTTGCGAAACGGTGTGGAAATTTCACCGGAAGACGAGAGAATTCGCATGGACCTGAAAAGCAAGACGATTGCCGATCGTCTCGAGCAATGCACCGTCACTCTTACAGTGAAGAATTGCGGAACCGAGGACATCGGAAAGTTCACCGTCAAGGCCACGAACAATTGGGGCGAAAATTCTTGCGCCGTAAGATTCTCGCGCCTTTCCAACCGAACGAACGAATCGCGATTTCATTGCCAATCGGGCCACTGATAAATCGATAACGCCCGCCCCCCGTTCCAGGCCGATCTCGATCTCCTCGTACAACCGAAGATACTCGAGTTCAAGGACACAAACGCAGCTATGGAGGAAGAGGCCAAGTGGGAAGTGATCGTCAAGTCGAATCCCCAACCAACTCTGACTTGGGAGAAGGACGGAGTCCCGCTGGACGACGCGGAAAAATACGGAGCGGAAGAGGACTACAAAAGTATGAAGTATCGTCTCGTGATAAAGATGGTTCGCACCGAGGATGCCGGTCGTTACAGAGTGATCGCGAAAAATTATTTGGGCGAAGACAGCGCCCAGGCTGAATTGATACCGTACAGTAAGTGCAATAAACCTGATATAGAAATTCCATCGATCGATCCGAAAACAATGGGTCCTGTACTTTCGAAAAAAAAAAAAGAAATTGCGCTACACCGTTCCAGCGATTTCGATCGTTGAGTAAAGTAAACTTGAAAGAACGAAACCAACTTCTCGAAAAAGTAATAATTTTTTCAGCCGAGCCACCGAGCTTCGTGCAAGGTCTCGTCGACGGTGCGGTCCGTTGCGACGCTTCGATCGAATTCAAGGTAGAAGCGAGTGGAATCGCGAGACCCACGATGAAATGGTGCTTGAACGGGGACGAGATTGTAAACGACGAACGTCACGCGATAACCACCAAGATCGCCGACCACGTGTTCAGTACTCTGAGAATCGAGAAATTCGAAGCGTCGGACGAGGGTGCCTTGTCGTGCGTGGCTACCAATCTCGCCGGCAAATGTACGACGAGATGCAACGCTTCGATGGTGCGCTTGCTGCCAACGTTCGAGTCGCACATGCCGAAATCGGCTCAGGTCGACGAGGGACGGCCGCTCGAACTTTCGGCCCGGGTCGACGGGAGTCCCTATCCAATCGTAAAGTGGTACAAAGACGGCGAAGAGATCGTTCCCAATGACCACGTCAAAATAGAAAAAGGACCGAACGGCCTCACCAAACTTACCATCGACAACGTCTCGCCCACCGATTCCGGGGCTTACAAAGTCGTCGCGAAAAATTCAATCGGCGAGAATTCCGCGCTCTGTGCGGTCGCGGTCAAACGTGAGTACTCGTCGCTTTCTTCCCCAACGATTCTTTCGCTCATCCGTAACGCGTCATCGTAGATGGGTCACTTCGGGAGATGATTTATCGATGAAATTATCAAAATTGCTCAAACCGTTTTCATCGTTTTCCAGCTACACCTCGAAAGCCAACGTTCGAGAAGGCTCTCCGAGACGTCCGCGTGCTCGAAGGCGAGCCTCTGAAACTCGAGGCCCGAATCGTAGCTTTCCCGAGTCCCGAGTTGCAGTGGTTCAAGGACGGTTTGCCACTGCGCCCGTCCAAGGAAATTGAATTCATCAACGAGCCCAACGGTCTGATGGGTCTCTCGATCGAGGAGGCGAGACCCATGGACGCCGGAGTCTACTCACTCGTGGCTTCGAACAAGCTCGGAGAAGCTGACGGCACCGCGAACGTTCTCGTTGACGAACAGGAGAGGAAGCCATCTTTCCTCGCGACTCTTCAACCGATCAAGAGCGTCGAAGGGTTCGCCGCTAAATTGGAGATCAAGACTGTTGGAAAACCGAAACCTCTGCTGAAATGGACTCGCAACGGCCAAGAGGTGAGTTATTTGTTTCGAGTCGCGAACCGCTTCCGGCGCGATCGCTGAGACCGCGCTGCGTTCACACCCCGAGACCGTTTCCTCAGGTAATTCCGGACGGGAAACGAGTAAGGTTCGTCGAGCAGCCGGACGGAAGCCAGGCGCTCCTCGTGAGTCCCGTGACGCTCGAGGACGCTGGAGATTACGAGGTGAGAGCGGAAAATGAGGCAGGCGCGATAACGAGCGAGGCAAGTTTGGAGGTGATGCCCAAAGGTCCGAGGGACGGGCCGGAGCAAAAGCCATCGTTCCTCAGCCCCATGCGAGACGCGTCAGTCGAGGAGGGTGAACCACTCGTCCTCGCCGTACCGTTCGCCGGAAATCCACTGCCGGATATTTCCTGGAGCAAAAACGGAGCCCCGATACCCGAGCAGGATCGTTGCCTGATAAGCTGCGACGGGACGAAAGTCTCTCTGGAAATGAATCCCAGCGAGATCGAAGACTCGGGCACTTACGGTTGCCAATTGACGAGTCCACTGGGCGAGGACAAAACGAGCGGCCACGCGATCGTTCGCAAAGTCTATCAGAAGCCGCACTTTATTCAGAAATTCACGGATCTTCGGCAGGTGGCGGATTTCGATGCGAAATTCATGGCCCGCGTCACCGGCGTACCGATGCCCGACGTAGCTTGGTACTTTAACGACGAACCGATTCTTCGCGACACCGACAAATACAAGATCAAGAGAGACGGCGACGCTTGCTGCCTCTACGTCAGAAATTGCGCCCCCAGTGACGCCGGACGTTACAAGTGCAGAGCGGCCAACAAGGACGGCGAGGCCGAGTGCCAAGCCAAACTCGCCATCGTCGATGAAACGTAAGTTCCTCGAATCGTTGAAATTACTTTTTTTTTGTAAATTAATTCGAAAAAAAAGCCAACGAATCGTCAATACTCGGATGTCTCGCAGCGACAGAAAGCAAAAGGTCGAGCCGCCCTCGTTCTTGAAGAGGATCGGCGATTGCGAGGTTTACAGGGGCATGACGGCAAAATTCACGGCCTGCGTCACTGGAAATCCGGAGCCCGCGTTCGAGTGGTACAGAAACGACGAGAGGGTATGGCCAACCGATCGCATAAAGATGGAGGAGGAGGGCAGTGGATTGTTGCGACTGATCATACGGAACGTCGAGGAACACGACGTTGGTAAATACAGCCTGCGGATCTACAATCCTCACGGGGAGGATACGTGCCACGCCGAAATTCGTTACGAAAGTACGTTGCATTTTTTTTACCGTTATCGGAATAGTCAGGACAAAGATTTAACGCAAGACCGAATAGTTTAAAAAGTTGGAGAAAGCAAAAAAATGGAACATTTTTCATGGCAATTGCACAAAAGAAATTCGAATGAGCCAATATTTGCGAATTTAACGACAGCTCTGGAGCCTCGAACGAAAAAGCCCCTCGCCGATCAGTACACGGACTACGACAAGTACAGAAAATCGGGGATTCCGTTGCCCCTCGCCGATCGACCGATAATAAGCCGGATGATGGATCGTCACCTGACGTTGTCCTGGCGACCGTCGATTCCCATCGGTCCTCGAGTGCCGGTGACTTATCTGGTGGAAATGTGCGAGTTGCCGGACGGGGATTGGTTCACGGCTCGTTCCGGGATCAGGAGTTGCGTCTGCGACACAAGGAATCTGGAGCCCTTCAGGGACTACAAGTTCCGCGTAAGGGTGGAGAACAAATACGGGATAAGCGATCCTTCGCCGTTCGCTCAGACTCACCGATCGAAGCTGGAGCCCGACCCGCCCAAGTTTCATCCGTATTTGCCACCCGGTATCGACTTCCGTCCCGAGACCAGTCCGTACTTCCCGAAGGATTTCGACATCGAGCGTCCGCCTCACGACGGTTACGCTCAGGCTCCGCGGTTCCTCCGACAGGAATTCGACACTCAGTACGGCGTCAAGAACCACAACTGCAACATGTTCTGGTTCGTTTACGGATATCCCAAGCCAAAAATGACGTACTACTTTGACAATCAGCCGATCGAGTCGGGTGGACGTTACGATCAGAGCTACACGCGCAACGGACAAGCCACCCTCTTTATCAACAAAATGCTCGAACGCGACGCCGGAACGTACGAGGCTGTCGCTACGAACGAACACGGCGAGGCTAGACAGAGGGTGCGACTTCGGATCGCCGAGTATCCTACTTTCATCCAGAGACCGGAGGAAACGGTCATTATGATGAGACGAAACGGTCAGATACAGGCCAGAATTCGTGGAATCCCCTATCCGGAGATCAAGTGGTACAAGGACTGGAAACCGATCACCGAGACCTCCAGGATCAAGGTGCTTCTTTTCATTCGACAAAGAGACTCGGTTTCAGTCATTTCCCAAACCTGATGGCACGTTTTGGACTGTTTTTTTTTTTTTTTTTTTTTTTTACATTTAAAAATCACAAATCGGAAACTTTACCGTTCGATGTATCGCCGTTGGGAGATATTTTTTAATTGCCATTCAGGGAAAAGTTGTTTCGTAGGAAAAATGAGATAAGACGATTCTCGAGCAGCGGAAAAGCTCCTCTGAGCGAGTCAGATGTAACCTCCCCGATACTTCCGGAAATGTGTGCAGAGGAATTTTCTACGTACTTCTCCGTGTGCCTTTTTTAGCTCGTCTCCGTTGAACCCGACGTATCGATACTGATCTTGAACGACGCGATCGCCAAGGACACGGGCTTGTATTCCGTAAGCGCGAGAAACGTGGCTGGCTCGATATCGAGCTCCGCGATGATACACATCGAGGACAACGAGCACAACTACAGCTATCGAACGTATACTCGTCTGACGGACGTCAGGCCTCACGCGAAGCCGTTCGACGACTCTTACGATCTCGGTGACGAGTTGGGTCGCGGCACCCAGGGAATAACTTACCACTCGGTCGAGAGATCGACCGGAAACACTTACGCCGCAAAGGTCATGCACGGCAGAGGCGAGGTCAGACCCTTCATGTACAACGAGATGCACGCCATGAATCACCTCGGTCACAGAAAATTGTTGCGTCTCCACGACGCCTACGAGACCGATGGCTCTTTGACCCTCGTCACGGAATTGTATCCTTTTTCTTCTTCCTTCGAAAACGTGCAACGCGTTAACGAAAAGAAGGGCGGAGAGTCGTCGACGAATCGCCATTGTCTTCCTTGACTCGATCGAAACAGGGCCGGTGGTGGTGAGCTCGTCGACAACTTGACGAAACAACCGCATTACACCGAGAACGAAATTGCCGGATACATAAGACAAGTTTTGCAAGGACTGCACTACATCCATGACAACAACTGGGCGCATCTCGGGCTCACCGTAAGCCTATTCCCCCCCATCATTGGCCCAGGCTTTTCACAAATACTCAACACCAACGTACATTCGTCGATCGACGATTCTCCTTTTATTTGACTCGAAACACCACCAAAAAGAACTTGAGAAAACAAACGCCGATTTCTCAAATCCGCATAGTCAAAAAGTACGCGTGAAAGCGAAACGACGAGAAAGAAAAGTATCATCTTGGTTTTTCAGCTCGGTGATTTGCTGATATCCCATCCGGGTGGAGACGATCTGAAGATCGGGGATTTCGGTCTGGCCCGAAGAATCGCTTACGGCAGGTTGATGAATCTCCTGTATGGAATGCCCGAATACGTGGCACCGGAAGTGGCGAACGGCGACGGGGTTGGTTACAGCGCGGACATGTGGTCGGTGGGCATAATCACTTACATACTTCTCTCGGGTGTCTCGCCGTTCCGCGGCGTCAACGATCGGGAAACCCTGACGAGGATCAAGGAGGGCCACTGGCGATTCGAGGAGAGCCGGTGGTGCAACATATCCGAGGATGGCCAAGATTTCATTCGTCGATTGTTGTGCTACGAGGCCGAGTGTAGACTCGACGTTGTTCGCGCTCTTCGTCATCCTTGGCTCAATCTCGCTGACAAACCGTACACCGATTCCTTCAAAATACCTTCGGAAAATTTGAAAAATTATTACAAACTGTACAGGTGAGTCAAAATTTTCGTAGTGACGCTTCCGTGTTCCTCGTGTTGCGTCGGTTGGCAACAACCGCAGCTGTCGTGTGCGCGATGGTGTTTGTTTTTGTCGTTGCAGGGACTGGTGCAGCAACGCTTCTTGCCGTACGTGGTATCGACGACGCAGATTGAGCGGCGCTTTCGAGCATCCATCGAAAATGGTCTACCCCCCTGGACAGAGGTACACCCCGGAGCCAAGCCCCGACGGAAGCTACGGCCCATCGAAAAAGCCATCCTCGAAAACGTGGGAAAATCGTGTCCCGTCTCGCGAACCGATCGACACGGAAATCGGAATGTTTTCCA
Source organism: Ophioninae sp. B BG-2022a (assembly GCA_030522765.1). Classification (NCBI taxonomy): domain Eukaryota; kingdom Metazoa; phylum Arthropoda; class Insecta; order Hymenoptera; family Ichneumonidae; species Ophioninae sp. B BG-2022a. Next base: position 40,094 of record JAPYZJ010000664.1, read on the forward strand.
ACGAGAGCCAGTGAGCGTTCGACGTTTCTGTCGCAAAGACACTCTGCCGATCGAAATAATCAAACCGTTTTTATTTTAGTTGAATAAAAAATGTAATTAAACTTAATGAAATTTGTTACCGTGAAACTCGAAGCTATCAGAACGGACCCGACACCTACCTGCTTCAACTTCGCGATACCGATTTTCCGGTGAGACTTCGCGAATACATGAAGGTCGCGAACAATCGAGGCGCCGGATTCGCGAGGACTATTTGCGACGACAATTCGTACGACTGGCGGGTGAGTACAGTTTTCCCATAGGGTCCTCACCCGGATTGTCGTTCGTTCGTTCGTATCGCTGCACGTTTGTTCTCGTTGACGGCGAAGACTCCGATAATCCGAGAACGGCGTCGTTTCACGGACGTTATGGACGAGGAAATCGACGACGAGCGGAAAGCGCGAATAAACAATTACGGGGCGAACGATTGTCACACGCTGAGACGTCTGAGACACGAGTTGGGAACGCGACTGGACAGTTACGCGGAGGCCGAGGCGATGATGGAAACGAAAAAGGGGGGAAATTTGCCGTTCTTCCGTGAAAAACCGCAAATACTGCCGATCGAAGCCGGCAAATGCGCGCAGCTCTGCTGCCTCGCGGTTGGAAATCCGAGACCGGCGATCCAGTGGTTCAAGAACGATTTGGTCATTCAGGAGGGCAACAGAATCCGCATTATCGAGGATCCGGAGGGCAGATCCGTGCTGAGCTTCAACCCGGCGAGGGAGCACGACGTTGGAATCTTCAAAGTGGTGGCGAGGAACAAAGTTGGTCAAACGGTCGCCAGAACGAGAATCGTTTTGGCGAGCGTGCCAGGCTTGCCCGAAGCGCCGGAGGTCAGTCCCCGTTTTTTGAGTACAGCGTCCGTTCGAAGGGACGGCCCAAGGCTCACGAGTTGAAAGGTAGGAGGGGGCTTTGAATTGCCGTGTGTGTGACGCGCCGGTCGTTTCAGGTGGCCGGTACGTCCGACACGGAAGTTCTCTTGCGCTGGAAGCCGCCAAAGGACGACGGAAACACGGAGGTCGTCTGCTACAATTTGCAGTACAAAGCGGGTGACGCGATCGAGTGGATCGACGCAGCGAGCAACATAGATCACGAGTTTTTCCTCGTGAGAGACTTGACGCCCGAGACGAGTTACAACTTCCGGTTGGCGGCGCGCAACCGTATCGGCTGGAGCGACAAGGGAACGCAGACGAACCTCGTCCAGACGAAAATCCCGGGCTCGCCTCAGATCCGAATGACGAACGCGATGCGACACCTTCAGGCTATAACGGAGAGCGGCCGGGACGTCGCGCTCTCGGAGGACGAACCGCGCATAGATTACTCGATCGAGGAGCAGCCGCTCGAGTGGACGATAGACACCCGCTTCACCGAGCGCTACAGCTTCATATCCGAAGTTTACAAGGGAGAGTTCTCTCGAGTCGTGAAAGGCTCGGAGAAGCTCACGGACAGGATGGTCGTCGCGAAGCTCCTCGACGTACGGCGGGAACTTCAGGAACGAGTCGGCCGGGAGTTCCAGGCTCTGCGTTCCCTCAGACACGAGAGGATAGCGATCCTCGAAGCTGCCTACTGGTCGGCCGATTCGCCGGTCGCCGTTCTCATCCTCGAGAAGCTCCAGGGCGCGGACGTTCTGACCTATCTCGCCAGTCGTCACGAGTACACCGAAAATTGCGTCGCGACGATCGTAACTCAGGTCCTCGACGCTCTTCGGTATCTCCACTGGCGCGGCTATTGCCACTTGAACATCCAGCCCGACAACATCGTCATGGCCTCGGCCAGATCCGCCCGCGTCAAGATCGTCGATATGGGCGAGGCTCGAGCGGTCTCCAAATTGGGTACCGAGATACCCAAAGTCGGACATCCGGAGTATCGATCGCCCGAACTCGAAAACGAAGAACTCTGCTATCCGCAAACCGACATCTGGAGCCTCGCGGTTCTCACTTACGTACTCGTGTCGGGAGCTTCCCCCTTCCGGGGCAACGATCCCAACGAGACCAGACAAAACATTTCCTTCGTTAGGTACAGATTCGAGTATCTCTACAAGGAAATCAGCCAGGAAGCGACCAGGTTCCTCATGCTCCTCTTCAAACGTACTCCGAGGTGAGTGCCCCTTGTCTCGCTCGACTCGTCGCCACTACTCTTCGTATTTTTCATCGCGTACCTCGAACTCTGATCGATCGCGCCAAAATATTGTTCCAGCAAACGACCCACCGCGGAGGAGTGCCACGAGCACAGGTGGCTCTTGCCCACGGAGTTTATGATAAGAAAACGGGAGAGAGCGATATTCCCGGGCGGCAGACTCAAGAGTTACAACGAGGAGTATCATCAGGAGAAGTGTAAAAAAGCAGCGGCGAACGACATTTTGGCCGAGGCCTTCGGAAGCCTTCGCCAATTGAACAGATCGAACAGCGTGCAAGAGGAGCTCGCGTCCTACGACGCCGTGGAATGAGCGCGATGCGTGCGACGCGTGCGTATCGACGAGAAAACCCGTCTGGCGAATCACGGCAGGAGAGACGAAATTCGAGAGAGCGAGATTTACTCCCGGCTGCTGAATAACTCGATCCGCGACCGACCGACCAACCGATCGGAAAACAAATCATTTCTCATTTTTCTCTTCTTTTCTCCTTTGCAACTTTTCACTCGTTCGTTATTTATTTCTTACGTATTGTTGTTATTTTTATGACAATCGAATCGCCAGCTTCGTTTCGTAGCTTTATTTCTTTTCTCTTTCGCCAAATTTCGGCCATGGCGTTTCATTTTTGTCGTATTTTCGTATCGAGGCCGTGTATCGCTCGATTCGACCCGCCTGGCGGAGTCATCGATCGTAGTTACTCTCAAGGATTTCCGAAACGGCTCTTCGGAATATCCCAAAATTGCCGATTCAACAAAAAATTACGGATCACGAGCCAAACGAATCCAAACGTTTCGAGACTCGGAACGATTCGTTTCGTCAAACAATTTCGGCAATCCTTGGGTATCTGGGCTTTCTTTCCCTGTATTCGGTTATGGATGGGTAATCGTCGGAAATGGCGCGAAAAATGCGCGTGGACAATCGTCAACTTTGATTCTCGATAATTCTATCGATGACCCCGAACTGTCTCTCGGTAGTGTCGTAAACGGCGGCTCACTGGTTTAAAGTTCCAGCTCCGCGTCACCGATACGACGGGAGATCGCGTCGAATTATCTTGGCGTGTGACGCGTGGCCTTGAATCGGAGTAGCTCAACATCCGAGTCGAGATACTTTTCATTTCTTTCACCCACGATGAGTGTACGGGATTCTGTTGTACAAAAAAAAAAAGAAACGCTTCACAGGACGAACCTTCGACGGTACGAATCGACGTGTCGGCCAATAAAATTCATACGATAATATTGTGTAATTTTTTTTTGCCAAAACCAAAAAGCCACCGACACTCGATGTTCCAAGGACTCTCTTCGTCCGTCCGTTATTAAATATTACGTTTATTTACAAATGTTTTGACTCCCGGTGTTACAGCATTCTTCTATGACAAGAATAAACTTATTGTACAGGTTTCGTACTTTGAACATTCCTCTCGTATCGACGCGTGAACGTTTGTCGGTTCCATTGGAGCTGGAAGGACGCGAAGAAAATGAGCGCGAGGAGCTTGACCGCGATCACGAGCCGAACGAAAAAGGTCCCGGTAATCGAACGTCGACTAGTCGAAGAGAGAAATCGATAAACAAAATCAAGGAGCGCGACCCGGGTCCGAACGGACCGGTGATACTTTTCTCATCGTACGCTTTCTTCTCCTTCTTCTTTCAGGCATTATCGTTAAACTTGGCCGTCAATTGTACAAATAAAACTTATTTCAAGTTACCGGGGAATTTTTTTTTTCGTTTTTCTTATGGAGAAATCGCGCACGGAGGAATCATCTCTTGGCGTATTGCGTCACGTATTCTTGAACTTTGTTCCTGAAAGATTCTTTGTCCTTAATGAATAATTCGGCGGCGTCCCGGTTTAGCGGATCGTCGAAATTCAAGAGATCCTGTTGACGAGAGAACGCAATTTTTTAACATTGAGCGTATAGCGCGGAACGAGAAAATAAGTATCGCGGCGTAGCGCTGATCCGACCAACCGAAAAAATCTACAAATTTTTATGTTTGAAACGCGAGACATTTGCCGATGACGAATATTTCAACTGCGTTTGTGCTTTTACGAAGGAACGATCGGTGATCTAGGAAAATAAAAATCATTCAATAATTTTTACTCGGACTGACCGTAAACAAGGAATTTAAACCCCAAACGACATCTTTGAGCTTGCGAGTCGGAGCCCAACCCATGCCGTCGATGCTACTTTGCCTGAGTATGGAAAGACAAACGTCTCCGTCCTCGTTGATATTGGGGTGCCACAATTTAGTAAGGCACTTGACGTCGGGAGGCTTGAAACAGATATACCTTCGATCGGCGGAGAATCTCGTAAACGCGTCAACTTTGAAATACGGATGTCCGCCGTTGCGCGCCGATCCGCGGAGAAAATATATATATATATCGCTCGGAATTACCATCATGTTGTAATCTTCGGATATATTTATATGAAAGTAGAAATGTCCATTGGCCCAATAGCCCTCCTCCGGAACGATCAGCAGATGAAAATCGTGCAGCCGATGCGGGTCGTCGAAGGTTATTCGACACGTGCTCGGAAGGGTTTGCTCCATCTCCTGTACCTGAGAGAACGCGCGAGCTCCGAGCATCAAAACACCCGAGATTACGGTCGTTAGCGCCGACGGACCGCGAATACGGTCCGAGCGTCGACGGCCGGTATCTCCGTTACCTCTTTGACGAGAAGTTTGTCCCTCACCGATGCGCGCTTATTCGAGTCTTTGGTCTTGGATACCTCGCCGTCCTTCTTTAGTTTTCCTCGCAGCGTGATCATGATTTTCACTCCCAAATTATTCCTCATACGATTATTCCCTCTCCAGGACAGAGCACTCCGGTCAAACGGACGAATCGGGGAATAATAATGGTGACGACGAACGGAAGAGCTGCTGAAAAAGCAATCTTCGAACGGCGGACGATAAATCGAAAGGGCACCTTCGAGGCGCAAAGAGAATAGAAACGACGCTCCGTTTCAACCGAAATTTCAAGGTTAAGCCTGTAGAATGTTCGCGTTAACGTTCCGAGATCGCAAACTCGTTGGTTTACCTCGTATCGACGTGTATTGGCATTCGCGAACGACACTAAGGAGAAATCGTGCGTAACCGTGTACTCTGCGAAACAGTCGTGCCGTTGATATTGGTGATTTCAAAATATATACGGTGCCAAATAATAAGCATCGCTGTGACGCGTCGAGTCTATACACAAACGCGAAGAGCGCCGTGAGGAGCTGTGCGAACTTGGCTACGCTACTCTTACGATAGTTTCGTAATGTCAACCATTCGGCGTTTGTTGCGAAAACAATGGAAACATTCGGAAGACTCTTCTCGCGGAAGAATTCGACGTAAAAATACGCGTTGAGTCATCGACTCGAGTGATTTTGCATTTTTTGGGTGAATTTCAAAGTAAGTTGGTGGAAAACATTCAAAATAAACCGAGATGGCTATCCGCGCTTTTGACGGCCCATCCAGCTGGGCAGAGATCCGTCGGTATCTACGATCACGTTCCACCTTATCGGCGGCGATGCTATCGCATCGATCCACCTCAAGGACATTCGTCACACGTCCAGTCGGTAAAAATCTCGCTACTACCGCGCTTTCTCTCGGACGAATCACATTTCGGGAAAAAGGAAAGAGAATATTCAAGCGAGTCATTTTCAGTCGATCGGCGACGAGGATAAGGATGATTTTAATTTTTTCCAAGAAACGCGTCGTCCCGTGACTGCCCCGAGTTGGATTCTTGCGTGCCGGTAGTAGCGACGAGTGGCAAACGAGCAAACGAGCGCCGGCTCATTTGAAAAGTAGCGTATCAGCGATAGTCTCATCCGAACGAGCGGCGCAGCGTCGCAGGCGGTAACTCGCGGAACTACGGAACTCCTCCGCACGGAAGACGGGAAAGATGGCGTAAATTCGGAAACAGTCACCGATGGATCGCTCTTAACTGGTAACGAAAAAAAAGATCAAAGTCCGTCGAATCGTTCGTTCGAAGAGAGCTACGCGTTCGGATACTCGAGTCGTCCGTTGGGTAACTCGCGCGTCTCGTCGTACCGACGAGGCTCCCGGGGGTTTCGCGAAGCGCCACTTTTCCAACGTTGGAGGGCTCGGAGAGCGAGCCCGCGCACCCACGACCATCTCCTATATATGACTATCCCGCGTGTACACACACGTCCGTAGTCCGTAGTCGAATCCAGCGGTCTACCCCCACCACGGTACGCGCGAGCGTGCGCGGGGCAGTACGCGCGCAGAGCTCTGGTGGGGTCACGAAATAATTATACCAAACACAGAGACCGGATAGAGAGCAGCAGTCCTCGCTCGGTCGTGTACGCGTCGTCGGGCCGTCTCGCCAGCCGCCGCGCTATTTTTCTTTCTCGTCCCTGACTCTGCAACGTTTATTAATCTCGGCATCGTTCGCTCGTTCATGAGTCGTTCCTTCGCAACGAATATTCAATCTTTTGACCATTTTTTTTGTTCGGGCTGTGACTGTCGCGGCCTCGAAACGTCCGGACGGTCGCGCGATGTGTCGTGCACCTCTTTTTTGATACACGGCTAGTGCGCTCCACCCCCCTACCCCCTCGCTCCCGGTAAAGTCGCGAATGCACCTGTGCCTCCAAGCGTGCACGCGTTACGATATCGTTTTCACTGAAACAAAAGTCAAAGATCGCGTCACGCCGGAGCTGCGACGTCAGACGTAAGTAGAAAAAGAAACGCTCCTGCCACTCGCTCGGAACGAACGTTGGGAAACGATTATGACGGGAAACGATCCCTCGTTCGAGGTGGACCCGGTTTCTCGTGCCGTTTTGTTTGGGTTTGTTTATTTTTCGTTGTCGATTTATTAACTTTTCCGTCCAACGGTAACGCGTGGACGCGGTGCGCGCGTGAGGTCGCGCGCGCCTCTTCGGAAGTACGAGACACGAGAGACACTGTTGTTGGGCTCGGGAGGCGAGAACGGTACGAGAGATGCGAAACGCTCGAGCGGGTGTGCGTGTAGAAAAAAGAGAAAAATATATTCTGCGCTTCCCGTATACGCGTGAAACGATAAACTCGTTACGGGTGAGCCTCGAAGCGCCCTTTCCCGGAAAGGACGCTTTGCATATTTCGTGAAAAACTCGGTGATCGACACTCGCGCTTCGGTGCACCTTTTCGAGCACTCGGCTTCGGTAGCACGCTCGTCGTTTGAACGGGAATTATCGGGGGATACGATACTACCCGACCCCTGCTATTCGCGATCTGTTATTCCTCTCGCACGATCAACGTTGGGACGATGACGCGGCTGCATTTTTGTTTTGCTCGCGCGTTATCGCTCGTGGCTCCGAGGCCACAAAACAAACCGCGTTTCGATGTTTACTCTCGACGCGAGTAACGGGGCGACGGTGACGACGTCAGCAGGCATTCACGCACGATTGATCGACGGCCTCGCCAAGGGCTGCCCTTTTTTCAATGCAAAGACCAAATATTCCGAAGCAAAGAAACAATGTTTTTGCTAACAAAGTTGAATCGAGATCAAAGACGACCCGCATCGAGCGGTTTGACCGTTTCGGGCGATTAGGGTCAGCAGGGATGAAAAATGAGAAAATGAGTCTTTTCGTCGATGCAATCGAAACACGCTCGAATCATTTTGGCAATGGCAAACTACGAAGAAGGAAGATACGATCTTGGCAAAGAGAATAAGAATCTCGATGATTCGTTACGGAGTAACGGATCGACATATGGCAAAGTCACCCGGCCACGAACCAAAAAAAAGATTTCTGGTTAGGATAAATGTATATAAAATTAATATGAATAATTTATTATTATAATTATAATTCAATTTTGTGTGATAAAATTTTAAATCTATTGATAACGCGATTAAGTATTTCAATGAAAAATTGAATTATTAGTCCATGAAACCGATGAAACGGGATACTTTGAGAACTGCGTCGTTAACGCCAAGTTTAGTTTTCTTTTATTTTGATACAATTCGAATCGTGACGGATCGGCCACTTTTTCGGAATTTTTTGACAAAATCTTTTTTCAAGCGGTTAAAAAAAAGGTATTTTTCGAGATGTCAACGCGAGGCGAAGCCCGTAAAATGGCTGATGTTTACAATTAAGGCGCGTTGGTCCGCATCGCGCGGGCTGCACATTTACCGTTTCGAATAAATCAGTACGCGTGTCGAGGAGCGCAAGGAGGATCGTAAATTCGATAGTTTGCGCGCGGGTATAACCGGACCGAGAGATCGAACCAACACCCGTCGAAATTCGTTATCACCTTCCTCCTTGCCCCATTCTCCGCCGATTACTTTCAGAGATATAATGACGAAAAGTTTGCATCGTCGGAATGAATTTTCATTTCCCTCGAGCTTTCCTCTCTCTCCTCGTTTCGGCTACGAGAAGTTGGCGAGCTCTGAGAATGAAACTTTTTTTTTTCATTAGTGCAATTGCAAAATAATCGAATTAATTTATGATTTTATTAAAAACTAATGATTAATCTGATTAATGGAGAAAACATCAATACGATAAGATAAAAAGATAAATAAATAAAACTATCGAAACAAAAATAACAGAGGGATATAATTGTAAAGAGGGTGCGACGAAACAACCGAAACGTACAAATTGACAGAGCGAAGGAATACCTTTAATCGAATAGAACAATAAATAAGTACAATTGAATTCGAACGATAGGAAATCCGTAGTGACGAGGAAAAAATGGGCGGATACGAAGTACGGACGAGTAGACGAAAAATCGCGTGGAGAACGGTGTTCGTTGCAGCGAGGGAATATTCACGAGAAATCTCGTCGAATGACATTATCGTAACTGCATAAAAAGTTGGACGTGAGGCGGAAAGAACTCGTTCCCCCGGTACCTGTACGATCTACCTCAAGTTCGTCCTCGGGAGATAAGGTTAAAGGGCTTTTACCAAGTATTATCAAATAAAAAAAAACGTGCGAGAAGTAACGTTCCTGCGTAACGACCACTTTTCCACCGAGGTGTATCGCAATTTTTAGCCTCGAGAATGAATAGTTGCCACTGGAGATTTCTACGTTGCTTCCGCGTTATTGTCGCGTTCTCTTGGAAATTACAAATTCTCCAAATTTCTCCGTCATTTGTATTGAAGATTTTATTTTCCGTGTTCATTTTCGTCTTTCGATCGATTCAATCTCGAGCGTCGTATTTCTTTTTCAATGCGAAAAAATAGGGACGGAGAGTTCGGCCAAAAATCATGGCAGGATTTGGAAAATTAGAAAGCTGGTCGATCGTTTCGTCGATCCAACGATGATTGACTCTCGCTGGCAAAAACTTGCTACGTCAAGTGTACGGCCGAAAGAACGACACTTGCGAGTCTTCGCGGGTTCAAAAAAAAACGATGATGAAGCACGATCGAGTTTTTCACTCGGCTGGCTTTTTTACGGCACCATCGTCGTTCTTCGCCCGCCTCGACACCACCGAGTCAAGACGTCTTTGCGATCGAGAGGTTTCAAAAGAAACCTCGAGATTGAAACAAAAAATCGTTCCCTCGGGATTTCTCGGTCCATTGTCGATTATTGACGTCGCAAACAAGAATTACGGAACGCGAACACCAAGTGCGAAAAGTACGAAACTCGGAGGCAACAATTGCCAATTCGATGACAAGTTTAAATATAGATTCCTGATTCGTTACAAGAGCGCGAATCAATCGCAATATTTCTCGGGCAATTGGAGTTATTTCGAGTTTCGTTGCGCTTCAATTTGCTCGAGCATATTATATTGGACGCGAATTTATTTCAATTGACGCCAATTGATGCGAAGCCATTTTTTTTTCCTCGATTGGACGTGTCAGTGATATTGGAGAATTCGCGTTCTCCCAACTTTCCGTGTACGTTTGATCCTCGTTGTTCGTACGCGGGTAAAAAAACTCTGGGTAAAAAATAAATAAATGGCCGGTACGTGAAAAAAAAACAATGGTTAGTCGAGGGCTTTGTGCAAGCCTGAAATAAATTCAAAAAAAAAGCAATTGGATTCCCGTATTGCCCCTTCTTCCGCATTGGAAATCGACCAAACAAACCCAAACGAAAATCGCCCCAGTGTTTTTATTATTTTTAATTGTTACATGTCGCTGGTCAATTCACGTAATTTACTAATCAAAACTCGTTCAGTACACTTTTCGACATTTATCAAAAGTAATACTCACTTTTGAACATTCGGCCATTTTTGTTTTTAATTTTCAACTCCAAATAACGCAAACTCGTCTCGCTCCATTGAGGCTCATTTCGTATTTCGTTGACGAAACAGTCGTTACGCCAATTTGTGGAGATAGTCGTTATCCTCCTCGCGGCTAATTGGTCTGATACGATACTGAGTTCGCACGTATCGTGCACATGTACAGGGTGCCCCAAATTCAAATGCAAATACAACGCGAGCACGTACAGCGAATCGATTTGACAAAAAACGTTCAACCCTTTTCAATTGCATCAATAATTATATATTTTTTCAAAGTAAGTGGTTAAATAAAATCAACAAAAAAAAACATGTCCATCAATTACAATCAATGTAGTGAATTAGAATTTTTTTCCAACAACGTAGAATTAATTTTATTTGCATCTGTTTGAAACATTAATAAAAACTGGGTAAAATCAATGGAACATTTTAAATGACTAAACCACTAGGAGTGTAGTGGATAAGAAAAAAATAAATGCCATCAGTGAAAATTTTCTATAAATTTATTAATAAATGTTTAATCAAATTTTAACTCAAATCGAATGTAGAAAAAATAACTGAACGACCGTCGGCGATTCAAGAGGTCAAGACGAACATTCGAGCAGTCGTCAATCGCAATAATTTCTTTTTCTAGACAAATATTTCTCTCTTCGGTGTATAATCGGTATTTTTTGTTCGCGTACTCCCGTACACGTTTGTTGTACAACGTATGCTCATTGATTGGTAGGCTCGCGGGTTATTGCGGGTCAGGTCGTAGTTATTTCCCGAGTCTATCGATCCCTCGTACACTACTCCGATGTTTTGACGTTTAAACCCGGAATATATGTTACACAGGGATGAGGTCTACGCGTGGGCGTGTATACGCGTACGTAACGCGACACGCTGTACAAGGAAATCCAACGGGACAACTTCTTGACTCGTATAAACCGTTGATTGAGTTCCCCCACAAATTCCCCTCTCGCCCACTCCGCCCGGCGCGAAGATGAAATCGCGTTTGTCTTATTGGCCCACTTTACGATTAGCATCCTCGAGCCAGCGAATTAGACGACTACAGAACCGGAAATATGGCGGTTAACGATATGTGCGATCTGTTTAAACCTCGATCTCTCGTGTGACGTCACGTCTGTTGCTTTCTCGATCTTTTGTCTAGAGATCGAGAAGATTCATCTAAATTTCATAAAAAATTAGGTATTATTAGATAAATAAAACTTGGGTCATTTGTTGAATGATTAAAATCTATAGAAATGTATATTTAAAGAAATGATTATTTTTTTAAAATTCAATGAGTCAATCCTCTGGAATATCTAAAAGGGATTAACCCCAGAAATAGAATTTTTATTGTATCCCAGAGATGAAAACTTCAATTCCATCAACAATGAAGGAGACCCTTTTTGAAAAAAAAATCACAACGACGATATTTTTTATTCGGAGCACGCGAGAGGAGAAGGGTTAATTTTAAGAATTTTTTCGATCGATGAAGTTTGGCCATGTTGAAAATTGGCACGAGACAATTGAACGTGGACTATTTTCCCTTCAGAGGATTAAGAGCGATTTCGTTCCGGCACTGATGATCTTTCCAGCTTCGTTGATCGGTTTTGGGCGCGCGCTTTCTCAGTTCGAGCCAAGCGCGAAGCGTTGAACTGTAGGAGCAGATCAATGGGGTGGAAAAAGGTGTCGATGCGGGGGCGTTACGGATGATTATGTATAGTCGTAACACGGATACTACTGGCCGCCATTGGGGCTGCGAAATGTCTATACGAGAAGTAAAACGAACCGATCTGTCACCCGAGGCCTCTATTATTATCCTCCCGTCTCGGAGGACTCGATACGGTGGACAGAATTTTCATCCAACGAAATGGGTCAATTTTCAATATTCTTCATTGATAAGAGGGTTCGGTGGGCTCGCCTTTTCTCCTCGAAAAATTATTATAAACGAAAAATTGATAATGGCACGCGAGTTTATTTTGGATCAGAATGCATGCATTGTTTTTCCATTTCCGGTTTTTTTGCGCATGTCAATTATATAAAAATACGTAACCAAGAGTGACGAGAGAAACGATCTTCGATGATAATGAAAATAAAGAAACTCGTAAATCGAGAATGTTCGTTGGAACCCAAAGATCGAAATTTGAAAATCGCAGTTACGTGCGATATTATTTTCTCATCGTTTCCCGTTGCTTCCGGTCTCGGCAATTGTCAAACGTTGCCGGCTTATCCACGACCGTTTCATGACTCGTCCTTCCGGATGACTCGTTGAATTTTATTTTCTACGGGCTCTTATTCGTGTCGGGCGATGAAACTACCGAGCCACGTCGATTTCATTTTCCATCATTACGGCTCTGTTTTCGAGTCAGTAGAGCCGAAACGAGTGGCAAATTGCAAAATATCCTGTAGCCTTCTCCGCTCCGCGTACCTACGACTTTCCGACTGTTCGATTATCGAGTTCGCCCCTTTGCGCTCGAAGCGCGACAAACAAATCCAACAACCGACAAAATTGACACTTTGGAAAATGACATTTTGTTTATTCGTTCGCAAAGTAGAGTCTTCGTTGCGGAGTCAAAAAGAAGAGCGTGCGGGGCGATTACCCGAATTTTTTTCTTCCCGGTCTGGCACAACGGACGGACGGCTCGTCTGAAAGATTTTCCGTGAAAGGAGAAAACGCTCCCACGAACACAAGCCGTTTGGTTGAATTTCTTTTTTGCGTTAAAAAAAAGACACGAATGGCCTTATTTTTCGATTTTGTTGGGTGACTGCGCGATCGCTCAGCTGGAAAGACTTCTGAGGCCCTCTTTGCCCTATCATTCGAACCGTATAACTCGTGTTATCCACAAAAGAAGCCCGCCCACAAACGTACAAACACGCTTGACAAAAAAATCGAAAAAAATCAAAGATGAGTAGTGGTTGATCGTTTTGGAAAAAGAGCCAATTTTAAGAGCGCCCATTTTTCCCTCCGATTCCGGATGTCAAATATTGGACTCGGGGTTGGACAATCATTAAAACCGTTAAAATCGTTTCAACAATAACAACAATTAATAATTAATTACTCTAAGGAATTTTTGTTCATTTTTTATAAATAAAAAGTGAATAAAAATGATCGATTGCAATAAGAAAGAGGAGGCTTTTGGAAGTGACAAAACCAAATTGATCGTCCCATTGCGAATCCGGCAGAATTGAAACTTTCATAGCTCCGAATCCTTGGAGCGATTTCATGTAAATATTTATATATATATATATATATATATTAACGCAAACGCGTACGTGGAAGACACACGCGCGTGTACGATACAGATGTGTCGTACATATCCGGAAGCCTTCACCTCTGGACAGCGACTCGGGGCGCTCGATACTCTCCGTAGCTCCTACCCTTCGACAAACACACATTTCTGCAACCTCCTACCGACTGTTTCTCGAGCCTCGCGTCCTTCTTTTCCCCCCTTGATCCCTCTTCGTCCACGGTGCCTCATCCACGTGCGTTCGAGCCTTGGCGAAGGTCTCGCGCAGTGCGGCCGGGTTGGACGGGCTGGGGGGACGCGGGAAATGGAGGGGGAGGCTTGTAGGAGTTAAGAGGAAACCGCCCGCTTTGTTCGTATGACACAGAATCAACCCCTGGAGGCGTCGGAAGAGCCACGGAATTCAATGTCACGATAAGGAGAATGAAAGTGCAACGGGGCTTTGGCTACCCGGGAATAAACGTGGCGCTCTCTCGTGTTCCCATTAATGTATCGAGGCACTCTGAGAAAAGCCCCGCGTACCCGCTCGACTCTCGTATGTACACGCTCGTAGGACGAATAAAAAGCGCGGCTCGAGTCTTCCGGAACCCGTGGAGACGAGACATCGGGTCAGTCCGGATGGTGCTGGTGATCGATCCCTCTTCCGTTTGGGTTCGCCCTGCCTTGCTCGCGTCGATGCGTAAGTTACCCACTTCCGGGAATGCGCGACACGTGTCCCCTCTCGACACATCGTAATCTTGAGATATTGAAAATATAAAAACCAAATCCGCGCGCTGTTTTCGATTCGTAGTACCTGACAAATTAAAACTTATTGTCGAATTTGATAGTTTTTCGTGTTTTCAGTAGCGCAGAAAAAATTTCGGGCCATGAGCAGAAAACAGTTTGGTCGGGTTTTGGTTTGTCGTTCCAGAGAATAAAAGTAAGATCGGACGTACTCGAATGCCAATTCCACACAGGTTCGAATTTCCATTTTACGATTAAAGCCAAACAAGCCACGGAGAGACGTTCAGCGAGAAAAAATACTTTTTCCAGCCTTGAGGTGAAATGGATTCGGGATGTTCTCTGGAGTAAAAGAAGCACGGTGAATCAAGGCGCGGTTGATTCTCCGCAATGGCAAGACGAAATACTGGCTCGGCTGGTGAAACGAGATAGGTTTACGGTTGGTTAGACGTGGACGAGGAGAGATAAGGGAACGGGAAAACGAAGGAGATTCCTCTCGTTGCAGGTTTGTCCATGGAAAACTCTGTGTGGTCTTTCAATCCACGGCTGCTCCAATCAGCCGAGTGCACGTTTTTTTTTGCCATTCGGATCCATTCGTGGCACGCTCGTTCCGGCCCTCCGTGCGCTAGACGCGAAGGGCTGGAACAATTGCAACCTCACACAATTGTTCGCCGGCCTAAGGTTGATGCGTAGACACAATCACGCGTCGTACACATCCGGACTGTCCAGACCAGGCCTCTGTGAAAACGGGATCCCATGGGCGATCCGGGAAACGCAAATATTTTAGTCTCGTTCGCTATGGACGTCTCGCGTTTTTTTTTTACTGTGCTACGATCGTGCGGAGGAAGAGACGTTTGGGTTTCGAGGATTGGCTTATTTTTTTAAATCGAATTGCTCGAGCATTGATTCTCTGAAATTATTAGCTTTTCACTCTTTCGTTGCCACAATCTTTGACCAGAGCTAGATTTTTACACACATTTTTATAGATATCCCAGTCAGCTGTTCCGTGTTAATTCAGGCACACTGGTGCCTGGTCTCTAACGCTCCTCGGCTTTGGCCCACGCGTGAACGATTACCCGGTGAAAAAGCAATTACGGTTTTTTTTAACAACCTGATAAATAAGTAGGAAAAAAATGCACCGCGCAGCGCTCACATCCTGCACCGAGTAGCGCACTTATCAGACCATAACTTTGTCCCTCTACGATCCACGTATACGTACGAATGAATAATTAGAGTAACAGCGAACGACCTAGGCACTCGGAGTGCCTCTTAACGAGGCACGACTCGAGTCATCGCCCCAAATCTTTCTTCAATTATTTATTCCATTATTTCGAAAGTTGTCATTCAAAACGGACTAATCGGTGATGTTACATTAGAGTAATGCAGGCACCCAATTTCTGTACGATCGTTCGAAATGTTTCGGGTACCTTGTTACAAGAGTTTAGACGGTGTGAAATATCTTGATTTCTGTCAAGCCGAAAATTGAGCGATCAACGATGTTGGATCGGCGAACGGAGTTCTCCGTGACTCGCACGGTTTGCTGGCTGGAAGTTGAACAAGCAGAAAACTTCCGGAAGCAATTTTGGGAAACTAGAACCGTTCGCTGTCTGACGCGAAAGCGTCGATGTCGCTTCGTTCGTTACAAGCGTACGTGTACAACGGACGACTTTGAAAAGTCGAGTTCCGCAACATCGTTCGGAATTCCAGTGGAAGCTCCTGTTACGCGCTGGATGCAACAGCAGTCGGGAGGAGGGCTCTTCGTCATCGACGTATCTCCGGGAAACGGGATCTGTGCACCGACTCCGCGAATTATTCTCACCTACGTACTTCGATCTCCCATGAGATTTCGATTTCTCGCGTGCGTCGTCGTTTTCCTCTCGTTTACCTAACGAATCCCCGAGAGTCGATTCCTCCCGACACGGACGACACGCAGAAGAGAAAGTCACAATCAAGGGCACGCGCGGTGAAAAAATTGTCCGTCCCGAGGAGCACCGGATAGACTCGAGGAAGACGACGGAGGACCAAGAGGGAAAACGAAATAAAAGAAGGACGACAACGACGAGAGGCCACGAGGAGCACGAACGCAGCCTATAATGGAGAATTCCTCGAGGAATCGGTATAACCGTGTAACAGCGACTCGCTTACAAAGATCGGCTCGACGGATGAATGAACGCGCCATCTATAGAGACACGTAAGAATGTCGTCTCGAACCCGCGTACCTACAGGGTGGCCCCTATCTCCGCAACGTACGCGTCTTTCGAGCGAGTCCCGCGTTGCACGAAGGATGCTCCTTTGACTCGAGATCCGAGCTAAAAGTTTGGCTTGCCAACGCCAAGGTTTGCACGGTAGAAACGCAAAGATTTTCTTTTTTTTTTTTATTGTCCAAATTCAAGCTCTTCTCGCGATCGATATTAGCGGAAACGAACTTTGAGGAATTTCAAAGAATTTACTTTTCGTTGCTTTTCAACGATGCAATATTCGACCCCATCGACGTCAAAGTTTGACACTTGAGACGGCGTTGAAGTGGATATTCTTAAAAAACATAGAGTTTGGAAGAGAAATCTTTGATGAATTCTGTCAACTGTCGATCGCACCGGAGACTCAAAAGTGTGATAACGGTCTCGGGAGGAAACGATCGAAGAGGACTTTTTCAGACTTTTGTGGAAACCGTTTCTCGGTTTGTCATTTTTTACAGCCTTCGAACAGGCTTGCCACGATGCCTGTTCGCGACCATCGCCAACGTCCCACTCTTTCCTGGCAGTATCGACGTCTCAATATCGACGGGCGAGCCTCGTCGGTACGGTCCAGAATCTCGCGCTTCGGTATTATTCTCGTGTTTAGCCCTTTGACGCTCGAATCAGGCTGCAAGCTCGTGAATCGGCGCTTCTCGGTGCATTCGGCGTAGGTTTTCACAGGAAAGCGATTCGACGGCAAATCGATGATTCGAAAGTCACCCGACCAACGTTCGCGAAGTTGGCCAATGGGAATACCACTCGCCGTTGGCTTTTCTGGTGCAAGGTCACGCGTCATCAATATTCTATTTTCCATTTACGCACACACCCGTAGCATCGGGCGTAGGCTTCGTCAATTAAAAGCTCGGTTTTGCGATAAAGCGCGATACGCAAACTGGCGGACAGCCAACTTCCGATACGAGGCCTACCTGTTCCTATACTCGCGTGTTCCTCGCTTGGGTATCGAGACTAGGAGTCTCCGTAGGAAACGTCACGAAGCGACTTCGAAGAAAGCTTCAGAAATTGCACGACGTTTGCAGGAAAATTGCGAATAAGTGTAAACGATTCGCCGGCGGGTCGGGGTATGAGTAATAACGGTTGAGAACGAGACAACGTCTCGAGACTCGTTCCCAGGTGAATGAGGTCGCAACGTAACTGTGTCAACTCAGGTTTTACGACGAGCTCGGATGGATGAAGCTTTTACAGGAGGGGTGTTTCGCGTTCTTGGGCTTCTTTCTGTTGGATGTACGTTTGAAAAAACCACTCGCTGACGACAAAGTCAGTCTCTGGATAACGGCAATGTTTGCGAATATTCAGTCATCTTTAATAATAAATTGAGTAACGGTGTTGGCTATTCGACGCAGTTTGCCTCGATGGCCAGTTCCGCGGAAGATAATCGCTCAAGTTTCCGATTCTCCGCGTCTCGATTCAAGTCCGAGCCGACGTCGATGCATCGGAAAGAATCAAGTTCGAAGACTAGATTCGACGAGATTGCCAAAGTCGTTGGGCTTCGCTCGTTCTTGACCGAGACGCAAGCCCGCGAGTCCGTAGTGCGGAAATCTCGGAATGTCCCGGGGCAATGCAAGAACGCACGGAGCAGTAACGATCGCCGGGTCTAAGAAAGCGCACGTTGATTGCTCTACCCCGAAGGGTCTACCGGGAAGGGTCTTTGATGATCATCGTGGCCTTGTACGAAGTACGCCGGGTACGCGGCTCACGGGAAGAGAAGGGAAATCGCGAGTCCTTCTTCAGAAGTATCCCTTTGTTCGGAAGTCAAGCGAGCCCTTCGCCCGGAACTCGAGGAGGAAGTTCTTCACCCGATACCGGAAGGGCAAATTCTTCCGTCGCGAATGGTTGGGCACGTCCTCGGTCCACAACTGGAAGAGCTAGCCCTTTCCTCGGTAGAGTAGGCTGGATACGGTTGTGACAGTCGTTGTATCGGTGAAACTATGAGGAATACCGGCGGGATTCAAGGGCAACGAGGAGCGCGGTGCCCTTCCGAACCCATTTCACAGTACTGTGAAATGGGTCACCAGTGCGCGACCTTAAAAATAAGTTTTTTTATTCAATATCTTTTAATTATTATCGTTATATATGTACAGACGGAGTAATTCATATTTTTCCTCGCTCTCTTTTCTCAAGGACAAAAATTGAGTGTTTATACGTGGACGGCTGTACACTTTGTAGTAAAAACGATCGGTCTCCCAGCTAGCTAGCGTACAAACAAGATTATGGGCGATCGAACGAAAATTGTCACGAACCGTATCCAGTCTACCCTGACAACTCCCCCTTCGGAAAAGGGACAAGCCCGCTTCTCAGAATTCAAGGAAGAATTTCTTCGGGAGCCGAGGATTTTTATAATTGGCAAGACGAGCCCTTCGCCCAAAAGCGAAAGGGCCGACGGCCCTTTGGCCAACTTTCGAAGAGCCCTCGAGCCCCTTCCGACTCTCGATACTCGACTCGTGCACACTTGAAACGAAACACCTCGGAGCCACGTAAGACAATCCGTAGTCGCGGGGGAACGGGGGCTCGACGCAAAGGGCTACGTACACTTTGGTACCGTCTCGGTCTCGGTACCGACAAGGACAACGAGCGCCGTTGCGTTCGAACCTCCGACGGGGTGCGCACGTGCGTACGTATCGGACGGTCGGATTGACGCACGAATCCAGCGGCGCCCCGTGACCTACCCTACCAGCTGCCCCTCCCCGTGGCCCTTGGCAGCACTTTGGTTTATCGGCGGTGCGACACTTTCGCCGCGGCTGTAATCCCGAGTAATCGCGTCCTCGCTTCCAGCGGGACCACTCGACTGTCACCTTGTTCGCAGCTATCTTCTTCCGCAAAGGTTTACAGCAGCGACGTTCGATCGGAGCAACTCGTCGCTGCGCTTTTTTTTCCACTATTTTCGTTGCTTCACTCTTAGTCGCGAGATATCAACTGGATAAGAGATATTTTCGAGTAATTAAGTAAAAGCTCAATGATCGAGTAAAACGAATCGCGTAAAGTAATGAAGAAAAAATATAAAAATCCGGCAGTACGTTTGCTCCGAGTTTGCGACAAAACGTGTCGAGTCGTGGAAAAAGCTAGTATCCGTTTGCCACGATTATGCGGGCTTGGAAAAATTTTATCCGGCCTTCTTAATCCAGTCGCGTGACCAACCGGAGTTCCCTCTCGAGACTGTGAGTTCCGACATCAACGTCCAGCGATCTCGGTAATAATTCGTTCACTTTTGTACGAGCGCGTAATTCGTTTAGAAACAAAAGAAAAAAAGGGTAAAAAATATTCGCCGCTCGGTTGAGTCCGCCGCGACGGTTTCCGAGGGGGGCGGGGGGGAGGCTTTTCGCGTTGACGATACTTAGAGTGCGATGTATGGCGCGTATGATACGAGGCGTATCGTTCGAGGGTTCGGGCCGGGTAAGCGGATATGCCGGAGATAGCACGGAACGGAAGAATACTCGATCGTCAGGGGACACTGACACGTGGGTCAATTGCCTCGCTCGCTTCATCCTATAAAACACTATTCGTGCCGTCAACCCTTGCGTAACGATTCTCCTCTTGCACCGGTGGACTCTTGAACCTGCGCCTCTATTATTTCTAAGCCCGCGAGCGAGCGGATCATCGAGATGCTGCTTCGCTTCGTCGAGCGATACCTACGCCTATGCATCTTTTATATTTTTCTCTCCCGAGGCCCCCCTCCCTCCCAATACAGTATCCTTGCAGGTTTTTTAGATGCGACCCTTCTCAAATGGGCGCTCTCGTATCGCTCGATCGCGCCTCGTGATGCAACTTCCGTTGCGTCCGTCATATCACCTTGAGATACGTTCAAGGGCAAATTCGGGACGAGACGAGGACACGTCCCTTCGCAACGTATTCATTTTATTGATCCGGAGAAGGATATTTGTAGCAACGATTCGATAATTGGGGCACAACTGCGTCACGATCGGAATAACGAGCGAGTCATTGACGAGAGAATTGACGACGTCGCCCAAAATCCGGTTCGACTCGAAATAGCGATTGAAAATCAAACCGGACGATTCGATGTTGAATAATGGAATCCCTCGATTCACTTGATCGATTATCGATCATCGGTTTTGTCAGGTAGACCTGACAACGGCTACTCGTAGCTGTAGGTCGATAGTCATCGAAATTTGCTCGAGTTCAAACGTCAGTTCCACAGAATTGTCTTTTTGTATAATTTGTTTCTCGCCTGATAAATTATTATTTGAATGTATTTAGTATAAGTTTGCGTTTTGGTGTAGCCGCGTTCGTGGAACGGGTCCCTCGATCCTCCGAACGACGCACCCGAACAATCGGTGCGAGAGCGATCGCGACGATAGGGTCCAACCTCGCGTTACTCCGCGCTAAGAAATTCCTGCACGACTCCTTTCGGTTCTTCAGAATTCTGGACGTGGCGCCGCGACCACCGTTCGTTTCGATGTTCTCGCGACTGCATCGCTCGTGGATTCTCTCAGCCACCGAGAATACATAACGCGAATAAATAAGACGAGAATGTCTTCACCACCGGAGCTTTCCTTTCTTTACTATTATCCCTTGACAGCATTTAACACTCTGTCGAGCTTCTTCGAACGCTTCGTACATCGCGAGTATCGTGTGGAAGTATTCGAGCGCGAACTAGCAATAAAAACAAAAACAATTGCATCATTATTTATAGCAAATTAAGCTGTTTATCTGCAACAAAAAAACCGGGGCCCATTTTTCGAAAAAGTCGCTAAAGCACAAAATTACCCGAACAAACCCAAACAACTTTTCTCAAATGAAAAATATTTGAGATTAGCGATCTTCTTGAAGGTTGACGGTAGCCCAACTTTCCTCGATCTATCCACGAGGACGGACTCGACTCGCACGAGTTATCTTCGTGGAGCGCGCGTGTGGGAGTTTGCTGAGTAGAATGCGAAGAGGCCTGGCAAATACAGCGAGAAACGATTAAACTCAGCTGTCCCGCAATCGGCGCGTTTTTTGTGTCCATTCGCCAGCAGACGCGACACGACAGAGTCAGTTGTACATTTGTAGACACCCACGCGATATTCGGAATGGGACAAACCCCACGTGTAGCGTAATAAGCCAGCTCTGTCTCGGCTTCTCACCGAGACAGAGCTGGAATGTCCAAGGCAAACGCCGAGTCGCCATAAAGCGCAAGTTCACCGCGCACTTTTCCCTAATACCGAACCTGCCCCCGTCCTTTTGTTTTTATCGCCGTAATTGGCAGCGGATTCCAGATGAGGAACGTTATTTTTCCTCTCCACTGGTCACGCGTCCCGTACGTTGTCGCGATGTTTCTCGGCGATCTCGTTCGAACGGGCACAAATTTTCGTCTGCCGATTATTCGGAGTAACGAGCGTCCTTCGGACAGTACTCGGTTGGATGACCGTTCGTAAAAGTGGAATCGGCAAAAAGGCATTTGGATAAGTGAACGAAGAGGGAAGGATCGTTTCGTTGCCGAAAATGCAAACTTCATTATAGAAAAATGTTCGCGAACCCGAACAAACCCAAAAATGCAAACTTATTATAGAAAAATGTCGTTTATTGAATTATTCGAAAAATCGAAAAATCGAAATCTCTCGGTTTTTCCGGTTTTCGGCTACCAGTTTCGAGCCAACATTGGTTTTGAACGGACGAATCGCTCCGGAGAGAGCGACCAGTCCCGGAACTCTGATGAATCAACGAAGAACCTATCCAATCCAGCCTTGCCCCCTTTTCCTTCTCGTTTCGTTTCTCTCGGGAAATACGCAATGCCGGCTTCGAGTCGAGAGAATCGAGAGACAGCTATGAATATATACGTGTATAAAGAGAGAGTGTCAATAAGGAAGAACAGGTAGCAGCGCGAACGAGTATCAAGGATAGGCACGCGTCTTGGACGAGAACGTTTGGTGAGGTAGGTACGAGCCGCGTCGCGAGCCGCGTCGCGAGCCGCGTCGCGAGCCGCGTCGCGAGCCACTCCGTACATTTTACATCTTCTCCTGGTGGCGCTGCGACTCGCCACCATCGATGGATACGATCCTCGATATAACAGTACGTAATCGGCGATCACTGTCAAATTGCGTTTCGCTTCTTCAAAACTCTTTTTTGCTGCCTCGTGTCGTAATGCCTCCAACTTTAATTTTCCTTTTTTTCGTGCGAAATTGCACGACGAAACATCTCTTGGCGTTCGTATCTTTGTTTCGATGATTATCAGTAAATCATTTGTTCGGATTTTTTCGTCAAAAATTAACACTTCATCATTAAAACTGTTAATAACATTATTTAAAAAATTTGAATAATTTCTTTATTGTAAATTAATGATTTTTTATGAATATTCACAATTGATGATTTGTGAAAATTTCTTTTCCTAAATTGTCTGAGGAAAGGTTCGTGCCACTCGATCGAGCAGAAAGAAGAAACGCTCTCGATTAATCCGACTTCCTTGTATCCTTACCCGTTTTTCTGGCTCCCTTCCGAACTTCCTACGAGCGACGTACAGTTATCTCGAATTCGAAATACCGGATGCACGTGTCACAAAGAAGACTGGAGTGCGCACGAGCTCACCAATCGTACTCCCCGACGTACACGTGCGCGCAAATACACTCGCACGCGGGGAGACCTATAAAAGTGATAGCAGCGTCCTTATCGGTCATGATGTATCGGAATACGATGAGCTCTTGAACTTTATTCGAAGGGAAACCCTTCCGGTCGTGCACAACGCTGCACCCGTGTATACATTATTTTATACGCGCACGTTCCCTCCAAGACTCTTCAAATTTATCGTTAAGTCTTATATTTTCATTCCCCCGTACGTTTTTACGTATTATTATTCCCAATCGAAAACTTTCCTATCGTCCTTTGCAGCATAATTTAGTGAGGAAAAAATCCTCAATTTAATGAGGAAAAAATAATCATACTGAAGTTTGTATGGCTGGGATGCAAGAAAAATGTCTTTCCTTTTTCCGCATATTTTCGCAGCCTGTGAAAAGCGTTCGAACGTTTTCACGCGCTGTCATCGTCGCGTCGGAATTTCCGTCGTTGCAACGCTCCGAAAAACATTTCTCTTCAATTCTCGAAATTCCTTACGATAAATAGTCGCTAGAAAAATGATGAAAACCCTATATTAGGATTCTCATTGAGCTACCCATCACCTGAATCAACAAAAAATAATTTTTTATGACGATAAAAATTAGGATATGAAAAAGGCATTCGTTCCGATAATCTCCACTATTATTTGATTTTTTTATTTTTTTGTTATCGAAAATCGTATTTTGCACGTCTATCGATCATTACATGAAAAAGCTCGAATCTATTGGACAGGAGCAGTGACTCGACTGCATCCTATACGTACGTACAAGAAAATTGGAGTACAAAATTGATGGTCGCCCAACGCGCCCGATATTGTAATTCTTCGTCCATGGCACCTCATTAGGAATTTATTTGAGCGCAGTACACTCGGTACCGTCTCTCGATACGTTTCGATGTATTTCAATGTCGCGGAGAAATGGAAATTGTGGGCAACGCGCCAAGCGCGCTTGCCGTTCGCACCTGCCTTTTTCCTCTCTCCGGTCGTCCCTCAAACGACGACCGGGATCTTCGTTCAACGAAGGAAATACCGTTTGACCGGAAAGAGGCAACGGAGAAAGAGAGAGAGAGAGAGAGAGAGACCGAGGAGGGGGGACGAGAGACGAGTATGGAGAAAAAGTCAAGTGCGCATCGGCCACGTGTAACTTTGTGGGCATACAAAGATTCTCATGTTCCATTGTTGGATTCTCACCTACAGACCTTCCAGTTCACACTCGAGTGGCACATTTCTCAATATACTAATAGGGAACGTTTCACCGTACAAACTTGATCAATTATACCGCCGAGTATCCACGGTATTTAAAATATTCCCTAATTAACGGAAATATTTAATAAAACAGCAAAGTTTCTCCGGATAGCTGAGCAACGTGCTCGCAGCAGGTTAGTGTCCTCCCGGAAAAACAAAAAACTTGATCTGCCGTTTTTCTTCTTATTGTACGGCTTTTTACATAAAAAAAAAAAAACGGTCGGCTACAGTGACGAGACCGAAATCAGGCATGTTTGCCACTAGACTCATCGAGTAAAATCGATCTATCCATCAATTTTTATTTTCTCTTTTATTATTTCTTTCATTATTTCTATCGTAATCCGAAGCCTTCTTTTTTGCTAATCGAAATAATATTTTTCTTGTAACAATGAGAAATAGCGGTTGGGCGACTTTCAGACCGTAAATCGATCCAATGAAAAAATGTTTCATACTTTTATCAGTCTTGTTTTTTTCAAAGAAAAAAATGATCTTTCTTATCGAATAGCGATACTAACCGTAATTTTTAAATGTCACGACGAAACGTCAGGATCGTCGAACCGCTTTGCACTTTGTTCCGATATCAATAACTTAACGGTTCATCGATATTTTTTGCTGGAAAAAAAAGAAAGGTGGAAGGGTAACGTGTCAATCGTGTAGTAAATTTCGATCGCGTTGTCTCGATACCCGGAGCAGAAAAAAGGAGTGAAAATCGATTCGGTTTTTTCGGGCGTACGTTTACGCGGATCGGTTAAGAAAGATATTATTATCGGCTGAACTTTGTTCAAAGCGAAAATATCTGAATACAAGGGTTCCAATAACGGCACAATAACCGCGCGCAAGTACGATGGAGATCGAGAAGCGCTCGCTCAACGTTGGCTCTATCTCGGAACCCTTGATAAATGTCAAAAGGCTACTCGACTCGCGTACTCCCCCGAGAGTTCGCCCAACTCGCGAACCTCCGAGTCTATCATTTTTAATCGAAGCCGCACCCCCCACCCCCCCCCCCCCCCCCCCCCCCCCCCCCACTCCCCCCCCCGGGGCTCTGACCTCAACGTCCACCACTACGGTTATAGAGGCGATATTGAGTCCCTGTGGGTTTGTTTGGGTTATGACGATACGGCAGATACAGTTGAGGAAAAAACCTTTTGTCCCGAAAAGTCGTTCGATTTTTCGAGAATGGCAAGAGTGGCAAGAATGGCGGGAAGAATTCTAGACGAGGCGGGGCTGAGGATTGACCGAGTTCCCTTCGTTATTCCAGGCGATGAAGAGGAGCGCGGAAATGGGGTTGAAACGTCGCCGTGATAAATTCACGCATCGAGCCTCGCGATGATCGAATTGTTGCGGGAGGACCGAAGAGGAGAGAGAGAGCGCGCATCTTCTGACCCGGAGGACTCCCATCTTCGCGGAGGAAATAAATAAAGAGGGGAAACCGGGAGGGGTGGAGAGTTGAAAAATGATGACCGCAATGGCGAGGCTGCCGTGCAAGCAGCAAACCGCCAACGCCCCCGGCAACCAGCAGCATCAATCGAGACACAATAATAATAACAATGCCAATCATTTCAACGAAGGTAGGCCCTACTGGGGAATTCAACAAACGAACAGGCAGCCGGTACCCCCGCCTTACGTCAGAAATCCGTCTCGACAACACGCTGATAACACCGGTAAGTCGATCATCTTCTCTCCCGCCCTCTTCCCTCCCCCCTACCCTCTTCTCTGCCTCCATTTTCTTCTGTTTTCGCCTGTGAATTTTTCCTTTATCGTTTCCCGTATGATTAAAAGGAAGTGGAAGCTACAAAACATGACACAACGGGGCATAAATGATAGCTGAAATGTTTTAACTAGCTTTACTCAAGGATGTAAAACTTTCAGCGTAAAACAACACTATCGAAATTTGCATCTGTGAATTGTACAGAGCTCGATGCCTGAATTGTTATCAATTTTGAAAGGCAGCCAATCAGGCGCGCCCGTTCAGCGGGCTTAGTCTCGAAATTATTATTATATTTAGACGTTTAATGTCATATCGCAGGTCCATGTCGATGTATTTTTACACCTTGAAGACAAACCCACCATTTAATTCGTCTTGAACTCTCCATTTCTAGGGAAAAATGTCGAAAAAGTATTCTAGAAAGGTTTTTCGCACTTTCCCAGTCTAATTTTTCACTTTTGGCAAAATTTCGGGCACATTCGTAATCAGCGGAAAATTCCACATTAAATAGACCCTTTTAAAAGTCTAAAAACGGAAAAAAAAATTTTTCGTCTTCTCTGGCCACTTTTCCAGAATCTCAGAAATCACGATATTCCAAAAGGTCGTAGAGCAGGCTTCTTTTATGCGATGGAGATTTATTTGGCGTGTTTGGAAAAGGGTTTTGCCTGACTTGAACAATGGCGTTGGAATCGTA
>JAPYZJ010000665.1:0-38568 GCA_030522765.1 Ophioninae sp. B BG-2022a
GGGTTGCACTGGTAAATTCGTATCTTAATAATATAATTTAATATCTAAATATTTCTCGGATTGTTGATTATACGTTGCGGGATGCGATACGCAACAGTAAACATCCCCACTCTCTCTCTCTGACCCTCTTTCGTTATCATCCATTGGCTAGAAGAGGATATCGCATCGAATTTCTGATATCCTTTCATCAAAGCAAGGGTTGCGTCGATTTCACCAGTGTGTGTCAGCGCATTCCCTCTAAATATATTCAACCCAGATCACAGCCAAAGTATCGAAGCCCGCACCCGATATCTGCCTCTAGGAATCCGTAGAATCGGTCCTTCAGTGACACAGGCAAACGCCCACATCCAATCATGGATTCGGTAGGTCTTCGGCATACGAAACGAGAACATGACGCTGGTAGAGAGGAACGACTGAAGCTACTGAAACGAAAATCCACTAGGAGGAATGGTTGAGGGAAAGGAAGAGGCCAGAGGGGGGAAGAAGGGATATCTAGAGTTACGGGCGGATAAACATGTTCCACAGGTCTGTGGATCGATTGCTCAATAATTTGTAGGTCCGATTGGTACGTTATCTACAGATAACGTACGGCGCGTTCTTCTTTTTAATTTACAATAGTCTGTCCCTCGTCTTATTATGGCATCTCGTTGCAGTATTGATATTTACGGGTTTTTTATTCGTTTTGAATAAACGTCCATATTTTCTTATCTATTAATATTAAGTAATTTTTCATTTTCTCTAACCAGTATATTTTATACGTTTGTTTTCCGTAGAATGCCGTGACAGAGTGGTCAACCGAAATGTGGTCTCCACAGAAAAAAAGGTCACTCTGTCACACTATTTTTTTAAATAAACTGACGTTAACAAAGAATTTTTATTAGCCGGAATGGAAACTTTAATTAGTTCTAATGAAAAGACAGAAGCAACTTTTTTTTAAATCCCACAGAAGTCACAATTATGTGTAGTTCAAAAACAGAAAAACGTCGTTTTATTGTAGGTTAAAAAGAAGAACGACCCGTATACATTTTCGTGTCTGATTGATCTTAGACTGGTTTCGTACTGTACGATGCAGAAATAGGTTAGGTCCCAACTTCTTTTTTAGCATTCGTCATGAATGAGTAGAGGAAACGAGATATATTTGAAATATACCTTCCCTGTTTTTGGACTTTCTGTCTCCGAAACTGTGTAATGAATTTACTGAACCTGACGAATTTGCTGTTTCGATATATCTGTCCAGCGTTGGACTCGAGTTTGCTGGAATTGCGGTAATTCAATTATAGAACGGCAGAATTACATTCGATATGCGGTACATACATGTATTATCGAAAATCCAGTGGAAGCGTTAGATCTCATCGTTATGAATGATTTAAGCGTTCGACTACTTATGACCAGCGTTGGATGACGAATGTACAGCGTTGATGAGTAATTTACGAATAGAGCTTGCGTATCTGTATTTTGAGGATTCAGTGTTTCTCCCATAACTGTCCTTCCTCGTATTGCTCGTTCGAGCACTTAATCCATCGTCCAATATCTGTAACGTAAAATCGATTTTATCCCCAAAATCTCTAGCTTTACCGATCACCAATATTACGTAACGTTTATTCTGTCAATGCATGGATTTCCAGATATCAGCTGGTTTATCACGAATTCAAAGAAAATTATTGAAGCCCTGCGAATGTTCGTCCTGACTCTACGAGGAGTTTTATTAGTTCGGGATATCAATCGATCGAATGCGCCAGTCTCTCGCTTTTCATCTGCATTACCAAACTCGTGAACGCAGTTTACCTGTAAAGAGCAAGGAATAGCATACGTGTATGCTTCAGCGTACCCCTATTGACGCGCACTACATTTCCGCAGGCAACGAGAATTCCCGACGTGATTCTGGTTTCATCGGTTGACGGGGCGTGAATGGAAAATTCCTTTGGTGTTACGCAAATAGGCACTCATCGTTGCTCTTCACTTATACAAGATCGGTTCGGCATACGTATCGTAATTACGCTTTTATCGCTGATAAAGTAAAGCAGGGATGGACGAATGATTTTTCGATTTTTATCATTTTTTTTTATCAACCATTTTTATGCCGGATACATTGGCAACAATTTTGGAAAAAGTTTAGGTAAATATTCAGAAATGGCGTTCTTGCTGGAATCCGACTAATTCATTTTTTTATTATTCATATTGTGGTTCTAGAAAATAATACAACGTAATTTTATGCCCACGTCATTTGTCGATACATTTATTTTTATTTAGCGCGAAGTTGAGTTTGGGTTTATTCAGATCGGTCGGGTTTTTTTAGGTTGGTTTGGGTCTGTTTGGGTTTGTTTGTATTCATTTGGGTAATTTTAGGCTTTGTATGTTTGTGTTAGTATTCGCATGTTTGGGTTTGTTTGGGTTCATACAGAGCCAAGCGGTCACCCATCCAACTATTCTTATTCACGTAGTAATATTCGTCATGCCCTTAAATTAACTATTCGAAAGGCTAAATATTTACGATACGTTTCTGGCATTTGCTTTCATTTTAGAAAATACATTTTCCAAAAAAAAGTGTTTTCAATTCACGATATTTTTTGAAGAGTACGGGCAAAGGCTATACAAGCGTTCTATATTTTCTTGTATTGAGAGGAATGCAGTTGAGCTCTCGTGGAAAAACAATTTCCCACAACGAGAGGTACGCTGGTGGAGGATGATGAAAAAAATATATATGAACGAAGTGAGTGTACATATCGAGAATAGGATACCGTGGCAGCTTTCGGTAGAGCGTTATCACGTAGAGCGCGTAATCGAGAAAATTGGTTTTATCCTCGCGGAATTGTGGCCGTGAGCGTGGACTTATCGATACTACAGTCCTGTCACGTTCTTATCGGTTAGAGCTTCGTTTCTGGGGATATCGTCATGGCCTCGACGAGCCATGGCTTTATGCTATAAGCGAATACAGTTTTCCTCATCCAAGCTCATATATAGATATAAACTACTGCATAAACCGAGAGAGAGAGGAAACCATTACTAAATCTTTATGGCAAACGTCTTTAGAAGCGAATTACATTTACAATTTCTCTCAACGCGATAAAAATCTTCACCGACCTGAGTTACGGTTCAGCGTTTTGCCATGAGCGCGTAACCTGCAAATTGAATTCTTTTTAAAGTAACACCCTCGAGCTCTCTCGTGGTCATTTGAGGCACGAGCTACTGTGCCACTGTTTATCATTGCGTCCTTTCCATTTCTGGTTTTGACGATGCCGAAACTATTTGATCATTAAGGACATGTCGAAGACGTACCACGTGACACACGAGTGCGAGAGAGATAGACGAAATTTTTTAAATCGCAATTTCTCAAGGACGAAACATTTTTTTTCGTAAAATTCTAGCATCTATTTCTGTCTCT
Source organism: Ophioninae sp. B BG-2022a (assembly GCA_030522765.1). Lineage (NCBI taxonomy): Eukaryota > Metazoa > Arthropoda > Insecta > Hymenoptera > Ichneumonidae > Ophioninae sp. B BG-2022a. The sequence goes on from JAPYZJ010000665.1 coordinate 3,383, forward strand.
ACGAAGTCTACAAAGACTGATGCTCGATTTTTCGATGTAAATTTAATCGAAACCGAGAGAACGGATTTTGAAAATTTGTGAGGTTATGTCGATTTTCGTCATGCCCTTAAGGGTTCAAGTTTTACATAAACATTTACGAACCACTCAGTACCAAACCCAAACAAACTCATATTATATATACATCGAAGCAACAACCTATAAACCCTTTTTCTCGTACTAGAGCCCTCCACTCGGAGACAATTCACACTTCAGTAGTCAATGATAAATCTCATTTTCCTCCATTGGAATTCCTCTCGTGTGTTTTTATCAGGAATCCTCCACCTTCTCCAAAGTTGGACATCTTTCCAGCCAGAATTCTGGATGTGTCTCTTGGCTTACGAGTATTCGATATATCCGATATCCGGTGCGATCAAGTATGTACATTTGTCCATATCGATAACATTGGACGGCTTACCTGTTCAGCCGATTTCCATCTTAAAATACGCTTTGCTTGTCCCTTATCGGATTGTCATAGTACGAAAGCGTTTTATAGTTTTTTGGTCTTTTATAGGTTTTCGTAGGGTTCAGTGTGGTTCTTTTTTCGCACTTTTGGCTGATGTTTTTTTTTCGTCGTGTCTTCGAGGCGTGCAGTCACCAAGAATAGCTAGTGAATTTTTATTCAATATCGAAAAGTTTCGAGATCGAGGACATTTTATCGACTCTCATTGATTCAATTAAAAGTGCTTGGTTCACGTTTATATATAATGAGCCTAATCGGATATCTAGGGGTTGGGGAAATTCGATAGGAAAATCCGAGACGCGAAAAAGTGGCTTTTATTAGCGGTCGAGTTGAATTTATAGCACACTTAGTTGATAATTATCGATCTTGGAAGAACACCGTGACATTCGCATTTTAGTCGCTTCTCTTTTACTTTTGGCTCAACCGACTGTTTTTAAACCGCAATTTCTCGTCTTTGGACCTGTATTTTTTTTCCGGAAGCTTTAAACCGCAAAAATTTGCATTCGGAGGTACTCGTCGTCCCCGTTCGTGAATTATCGCGTAGACATTAAAGAAAGGTGCATCGGGTGCTGGGGAACGTGAGAAAGTGAACATAAAGGGAAAACGGTATATCACGTATTCCGACAATGATAAAAACTCTAACCTTTATGCAAATTGAAAATCCCACGAAGATCCTTGTGTTTTCTGAAAATGTTCAGGGTAATTCGAGGATACATGGTGCCAGGGAATATTATCAACTTTTATCAAGAAAACCAGTATTGTCATTTTTCCAGCTGATTATGAAAATATTGAGATTCGAGAGGTATTTTATTTGATGGTTGTCGATATGAGACGTCCAGGTTAAAACTATGATCATTTGCTCTCGAATTTTCTTATGAGAATCCAAACAAACCCAAAGAATATATTTTGGAACTCGTTACATGTTTTCGTAATGGTAAATATACTTTTCTAGTTTGAGGAACAAATGCAAATGCATTTTTGAATTTTTGGCACACTCGTCCTTCGAGAGACTTTCATTGAAAAAAAAATTTTTTTTCCTATCAAATATTTTATCTTTCTATACCATGATTTTCATCGTCACTTTTTTTCGGGTTTATCATGAACATGGTGATCATAATTGAAGAGAAGTCCCTGATGAATGACTCAAATGAGCCTCCTTGGGTTCGTCCTTATCCAGAGTGTTTCTTGTCATTCGTGAGGATTGCTCCCTGGATGCTAAATGATAGCTGGTTTGTTCCCCAAAGAGGAAGCTCCTTTACTGGCCTTGTCTGCTGAAAGAATGCCTCTCGTCGGGGCTCAACTTCCTTTTATCCTTTCTCCGCAACAGCTCGCGATCCACCACTTATCCCTCTTCTCCGCTCACATTTACGAGGCTCCTCCGGTCTTATATTACGAAAAGCCCAGCGAAAAACTTCTTTCATTTCCCCCATAAATCCCGATGTTCTCTTCGTCGTTCTCCCTAGAGTTCGATCTCCTTCCTACATGCCTCCACTGCGAACGCTTTATCCACCGACATCCCTCATAATATCGTAGATTTTAATGCTCGGGGCGGACTCCCCCCCGTTATCTCCCGTCCTCAAAAATCTCGCGCTTTTATTCGTCGAGAACAATTATAGAATGTCGTTGAATCCTATCACGCTCCGGACTCTAAATCCGTGAACTTATAATCGGATTACCACGATTTTACAATCGCTTTGCCTTATCCTGATCAAGAATAATACTTACGATGTGAAAATCTGGTACTTTTATCTACGGGGATTTCACTTTCTGAATTCACGACCTTGAGTCAGAATTTTCACCTTTTTTTACCCGGAAGATTTTCATCAACCTAGTAGAAGCTGAAATTAGTAAGGTAGATTCAAATGGAGTATTTCATTAAATCGTAGTATTTCATATTACAACTAATATTTGAAAAACATTTCATTTCATGAAATGTACGTAGTTGTGCAGTGCTTTTTCAATTGCAAAATTAGGTGAATTAACGTTTTTGAAATAATGGGTAAAAAATGCTTTTGTAAGTTTGACAGCCTGAATATGCATAAATAAATGCGTATTTAAAGAGAAATAATTTTTTAATTCTGCTCCTGTGAAATTTTCGATCGCATACGAACTACTGAGATTCGCGTATCATGGTTGCAAATTTAATTACTCACAGGAAATGCTATGCAATTTTAGTATAAATAATATTGCACAACCCAGATTGTTAACAAGTCAAGAAATTTCGTTAGAGTCTTTCGGAAGCAGATTTTCTGTTTTCGAAGGAACTATTTATGTCTTAATGTAATAACGAAAGAATAGTTAGATTTGAGTGCAGTTTATATTATGAAAAACCATTATCTCTTGTAGACGAATACGGAAGATCGAGAATATTTTCTCTCGGTTGCCTGAACAAGCTTGCGTGTTTTATGCATCTGTCTTCCGGCACTTCTATATTTACCTATTACTTATACCGTTATCAAACGTCAAAATGATCCCGGAGTATCTTTTATCCTCTCGTTCTCTCTATCCAGTTTCCATTCATTATGGAGCACCTGGACGAGACAAGATATGATAATTCGGAATATAAAAAAGTAACCTTAATGTATATTTTGTTTTTTAAGAAGGAAAACAGCATTATTGGTGATTTGCGCTAACGTGTAACGTCAATGAAATTTCTTGGGATACTTGATGTCTAAACCTACATCTAGTAACTCTGGGTAAGGATGAAGTACCGTTACTTTCAACAGAGTTCCATACGGTTCTCAATCAGCAGTCGGCGATCTTGCAATTACCGTAATAAATTGCATTGGAAGAAGCGATCCCAAACAAACCCAAACAAATTGCGTCGGAGGAAGTGGTCCTTCAAAGAAGAAAATTCCATTCGTTATTAAAATGACGTCTACTTGTTACGTAATGACACCAGTGATGACTGTTTCTCCATGAGAAATCGCTTTCGATTCTTCCTAACTCTCGGATGATCCATTTCCGAAAAGATATACAGCTTTGGAAAAACATCGTATCATGAAGCTTCCCCTTCAATTTGCTGATCCTTCATGCGAGTTCCGGAAGAAAACGTCTACAAGGGACCGGAAAAAGAGTGCTGAAATGAGTCGGTGAGACAGAAGGAACCCATGTGTCACCGAATGAGAAGAGATAGAGTGTTGGCGTGCATAGAGTTGGACGTGTATAAACAGGGTGTTCCAATTAAGAATGTCATCCTTGACATTAAAAATCAAATTTTGTTTTTGGATTTTAGGGAAAAAAAGTTTTTTCACTCAATCGTCGATAACTTTTTTCCCTTTAGAATTTGGCACTCCATTCTGTGCTCAATCTCTTCGTTATGATTTTCTATTCAAAATTCTTATTCGATAATTAAAATCCGATGATTTTTCTAGAATATTTTTTCGACATTTTTCCCTATAAATGGAGAGTTCAAGGCAAACAAAATTGTGGGGTCGTCTTCAAGGTATAAAAATACATCGACATGACGCTAAACGTCTAAATGTAATCATTATTTCGAGGCTAAGCCCGCTAAACGGGCGCGCCTGATTGGCTGCCTTTAAAAATTAATAACAATTCAGGGGTTGATCTGGGAACCGTACATACATATCAATCGGCTCAGAATTTCACACCCAACTCCCCATTTCACGGATGACATTTAAACGTTGGACACCCTGTAGAGCATCGATGGACTGATGTTGGACGATTACTCGATAGCGTCGTTTCGTCAGGCATGTACAAATGTGGGATTACCCTAATGGCGTACCGTTGTAACCCCCCGGGTCTCCCAGCGTCAAGAGACCTTCGCTCGGTTGTGTTGGAAAATCGTTTGTCGACGATAAAGCGGGAGTAATACCTACATCCGTACAGAATGTTCATATATATTTAAGAATCAGCCTGTGTATATGTGGACTCGAGTTTATACGCGGAGCTGGTAAACGTGCACTCGACGATGTTACAATTGGGTACTGCTTTTCCGCAGCGACTCTACCAACACTAGTTCTCCAGGAAAGCCATGGTAACTCTTCGTTCGACCTACAGAGATTCGCTCTTGCAAAAAGCGAATCAAAGACCGAGCCAGCTTTGAGAAAAGACACATCTACTGCCAGAGAATTTACCAGGTGCATCGAGAAGAAATTCGCCTTGTCATTTTCGCCACGAGTACCACCGCCACAAGAATTTTCTCCTGACGATGGAGCACGGAGACATCGCAACTTTATTGCCCCGTCCAACCAGAAACGATACCTTCATTCCTTCCGGATATCCGGAACGTTACGGCCCATCCGTTTCCGTCGTGGTTTCGTGGACTTTTGTCGATATACGTAGAGGGACTAGAGATTTTAAAGGTTTTCGACTCCGAGGATTCCACTCGTTCCAGAGTTCTGGTCCACTGCTCAATATCACGTAAACCCTGTGTTCTACGAAATCACTGCAAGATATTTGTATTTGAACGTTTAAATGTTCAAATGTTTAGCTAATGTTAGACGTTATTTAAAATCACTGTGAAATCACTGCAACAAACCGAAACAAACCCAAACAAAATCCTCATTGGATAAATTCCTTTCGGGTTTGTTTGGGTTTTAGTTAAGGTAAGTTTAAGTTAATGAGTCAATTAGTTGAGTTATGTATAAGTTAATAAGTCAATCAATTAAGTTATGTTTAAGTTAATAAGCCAATTAATTAAGTTTAAGCTAATAAGTTAAGTTAAGTTTAAGTTAATGAGTTAATTAGTTGATTTGAGTCTAAGTTAATACATTTATCTACCTCAACCCCAACGAATCCAAAAAAACCGAAACGAACCCAAACAAACTCCTCATTAGATAGATTCGGACAACGAAAAAGTTGATCTACCTCAACAATTTCAGAATACAATTTTTTGTAACACAAGATAACGGGTTCAAGCACTCACGAGTTGTTCCTTGCACTTTTAATGTGCACATATAACTAGCCGCGTATATTTCTCGGTTCAGTAAATATGGAGTTGCCTTTCTCTCTCTTTCGTTTCTCCAACGCTTTTCCGGTTTTCCTACAGCACTGTTTAATCACGTTTTGTGAATGTCGATGTTAGTTCGTACAATACCAGGCAAATTCATTCGCTTGGAAGTGCAACGTCCGGTATTTACTGAAACGTGATATCAGGCACCCACACACTAACGTATGCATGTTCATATGCCTTTTTCCACATTAGGGTCAATGTAGCTTGCGATACAAAATTCATGAAGAATTCGCCATGAAAAATGTACTTTTCAAATGAAGATTAAGCGGTTGTGATTTCGTTTCTGATATGTCCACTGGAGAACTCGAGTAGTCGTTTTAACGAGTTTTTTTTCCCTCGCAAATGTACAGTTCCAATACAATTGCAATTGCCAGATGTGTATCTTTAGCAGTCATTTCGAATTCAAATTCACTGATTCGTGATCTTATTTTTCCAGACTTTTCATAAGTCTGTGTTTGAATTTTTATTAATACGTATGCCATTATCAGCGAAACACGATGCAAAATGAAATCACGTTTGTCTAGTGATTGATCTCATCAATGTTAATACGATTTATTATACCTTAGAATCCAGCCTGATCGATAAGTCATCCGTTTTCGTTTCCTTCAATATCTATCTCGTTTTTCGCTCGGCCCAAGACCATCGGTGATAGTGAGAAAAAAAAAACTGCAGGTTGGTGCACCGTTAGCAAAACCGGTCAGCTGGGTCAACTTGGAGAGCGTGAGCGCACTCCGAATATTCATTTTCGCCTCTCTGTCCTGTCTTCGCTGCTTTATCGTTGCAAACTCAATCGGAGATTCGCCTATTTCGTGGTTCACCTTGAAATATAGATGTGGTTTATCCTGAGGACGCTGAAAAAGCACATCTAGTTTGTTGCTGTGAAAAATGGGTTTTCATTAGGTTTTATCCGAATTTCGATAGAACCATTGGAATTTGCCATTTCGATAGAGTCATTGGGGTAACCGTGCGCAATGAGTTTATTTCGGTTTGGTTGGGTTTGATGATTGATTATGGTATGTTGATTAAGTCGATGTTAGAGCCTCGATTATTTCTAATTACCATATAATCTAGTCTCGCGTAGCTTCGCAATTATTTATAGTACTTACAAAAAATTATCATTTAGTTCAATTTTATTTGAATTTTATAATTCAAAGTTGAAATTGCTTATATTCCTGGCAGCTACTAATTTCACTTATTTCTTAATTTGATAGTACGTTCAAAAGTGCCCTATGTGACAAGTCAGGTGTCATTATTTGAATCCAAACAAACCCAAACCAAAGTGTTGTACTTTTAGTACTTTTTTGGATACCCAAAGAGTGGGGCCAGAAATCCATGCCAGGGTACCCACCGTTTGTGTTTGTTTGTTTGGCTTCATGATTGAGTTTCATTTGTATAAAACAAAAAATAAAGCGGAGCAAATCAATGGACTTGCTCTCTAAATCTATGTAACCGTCAAGTCACAAAAACTATTTAATGCCATAATAATGGCAGCTTATAGTTAAAAGCTGGAAAAGATAAAAAAAAAATTGTATAAAACTGCGTGGCATTTATCCTTCGAAAAAGCTATTTCGAATAACCTTATCTCCACGCAACCTGTATATCCTCCCTTGCGTATCTCTATCAGAGTTTTTGCAGGAAACCCCTCTCTCGGAGTTGGTTCGCTGATACAACCGCCTAGTTTGTTGGTACTCTTCTCTCGCTCCGGAGCCGTGAGCTAACCCGTTAAAAGAGGTTGAATTTGGCGGACGGTAAAGTTTGTTACGGTGTTACCGCGTTAAATTAAATTACGACTCGGAATTACACGAATTTTCCTTCCAGCAGTTCTCGACTGCGAATATAGGAAAGGGAGTACGATAGAATAAAGTAGACCGCGTGGATCCATATGTATGAAGATACGATGTGGACCGAAGCATGAAAAATACCCTCTGAAATGAACAATTGAGCTGAGTCTTTCCTGAGGCCTCTTCCATTTCCACGAGTATTGGATATAAGTACCGGTGTTCCATTCCTTTGTCACTGGCTATTGGTACAGAAGACCCTCACTCCTTTTTACCCACATACGACGCTCTTTAGCTGTGTACGCTTTGCTGCAGTTTTTTTCTCACCCAGAAACGTGGCAACTGCTTTGTCACCACTTTCGTGCAATTCGCCTCGACGATTTTCCCACCAATGGCGTATCCTTCGGGTATGTACTTTTCATACGTATGTGGGTCGGTACTCAACTTTCTGGATATTCGTGGTATTGCCACGGACTTACTGTTATCCGCAATGATGGTATATCTATATGTCGAGAATGACTGAGAGGTACTTCGAATCATTCATTCACAATTCAATAAACAAAATTTTTTATTAATTGCGTTCATTCGCAATTCAAAAAGTTTCGAATTGAAGATGTTTTCAAATTCAAAAGTTTTATCGAAGATGACTTCAAATTCAAAAGTTTCATCGGAGCGTTCATTCACAATTTAATAAACAAAAAGTTTAATTGATCACGTGCAATTTTTTCAGCACAGCTAATCAAGATTTTACAACTATGAAACCATCAAATGGGCATTATTCTCTGATTGGACTATTCAGAGGACCTCTGAAAATATCAACTCCAACATGTTTATTAATTTACTGATAGGATTAATTTGTAGAATATTTAATTGTCTCGTCAGAAATATCCAAGTACTCTTGAGGGGTCCATGTAAAGCTTTTTGACTAGGGTCTTAATAAGGGTGGAGGAAAATCAACGTAGACTCGACTACACCCTCTCGTTCTAATTTAATACCCACACAATGAAAAACTTTTATATGGAAGACATTGCCGAATTTTTTTGTAGATTTATCTATACTGATTGATAAAACTACAATTTTGTTTCTTCTCCCAACATTCGTGTGATTTTAACCCTTTGCGATTGGTTTACCCGTAGCTGGAACATTTTTAAATCGTCGTAAAAATTTAATAAAAAATTAATTAAATGAAATCAAATTGAATTCAATAAAAATAAATATAAATATAAATTAAATGAAATTAAAAATGTTGATAATAAACGTGACAACAGCTTTCAACCTGGCTCATTAGATGCCTGCAGCTCCGCAGTTCGTAAAAATGCGTAAAAAAAAACTGAATGGAATGATTGTTGCGTTAATCGGTCTATTATCATATCCATATACGAAGGAAGCGTGCACTCGCGGATTAATAATGATATTGCATGTACGCAGGAAACGGTAAAACGGTTTCTGTTAGTTAAAGCGAAATATTATTATAGGCGAAGCGGGCGGTACGTGTAATATGTACCTAACGATAGGTAATATTACATCGATTGTATAAAAAGCGATGTACCCGGAGCGGAAAAGAGGGTGTTTGTAGCTTGTTCTGGGTTGTGTGCCATATGGACGAGCGTGTGGCTTTTCGTATACGGGAAATATAACCGCTCGTGAATCATAAGGTGTATCATAACAACCGGGGCCAGGTAGGGAGTCAGAGCGAGATGGAATTACCGTGCTGTAGCTCGTACCAACATTTCTATATTCAGAGCTAACAAGACAATATTGCGAGCTGCATAAAGACCCGATTTACTACGAGTAGCTACCAGTTGTGTGGTTCTCTTAGCAAACTGTATCAACACAAATATCTATTTAAACACGTGTATAACTTCGTTTCCTCATAAAATGGTGCGTTACAGTTCAATCAGACGATACATTGTCCGCCCACACCAAACGTCAACCATCGATTGTAATGTTTGGGTTTTTACTTACGAATTATTAGATTAGTAAATAATTTCGTAGCATTTTTGTTTTTTTGTTTTACAATGATTTTTTAAATTTTTGACAAAGAATATAATATTCTTTCGATAGAACTTTTTCTGCTCTACAAAACTATGCTAATCGTTTTTTCGATTAGATTTTTGTTTACTTTTGATACTTAGAAATGGAATATTCACTAGGTAAAAAGAGCAACATTTTCGGCACTACTTTCGACGTTGCAAATGTCCTGGGCTGCTTCAGCAGCTTTTTGGCCTCGATGAAAAACGAAGAAGAGCAGTTCTCAAAAATGTTCTTTCAAATATTCCATTTCTAAGTTCCTAAAGTAAACAAATTAAGTTACTCAAAAAGACTACTAGCACAGTTTTGTAGAGCAGAAAGAGTTTCATCGAATGAATATTAACACTTCATCAAACAGCAAAAAAAATCTTTGTAAAACAAAAGAATATAAAAACTCACCAAATTAATAATTAGCATTCCCGTCGATCTAGTATTAATTTTGTATATCTATTTTCTCGTTACAGACTGGCACGTGGCACGGATAAAAGGACGCTCCGGGTGAATGGTAAGTTATTAGCTTGATCAATTTCAATACTGTGTAGCAAAGTTTCGATCGCGTATTCTGCTTGACTATAGAGGAAACCCACGACTCTAGATCATCATTATACTCGGTTTTACAATGATAAAAACTGGACGTTTATCCCCCCCCCCTCCCCCATCCCTCCCGCCACTGTACGAGTGGAGCATAAAATGTAAGTTTGGTGGGAAATTTGTCATCGTTGATTCCTGAATGGTCCGAGTTGATAACGATGCCCATGCATCTCTCCCTTCCCCTTTATTGGCTCTCTCTCTCTCTCTTTCTCTCTCTTTCGCCCCATTGGCTGCTTTCAAACATTTGTGTCGACCATGCGACCCGGAAGCATCCACCATCGGCTTTAATAAGTGCTCCGTGTACACCGGGTAATGAAACCCATTCATATAAAAGTTTCCGCGCTAGGTGACGCTTTAATTGAACGGGACTCATGCCACCTCGTGGCAGCTTTTAGCCATCCCGTTCTTCACTCTTTTTTGTTCTCGATCTACGGCCATACCTGTGCGGCGCACGCGTATCATACCTATACCCGGAGGAGGATGGTGGTGAATCTATTTCACCGTTTTGCGGTCCTGAGCTCTAGAGCTCGATAGATTGCCCACGGTTTGCCTGCGCTGGTCCTCTTCCTGGGTCCTTTTTTTTATTTCCCCTCATCCTCCCGAACTCACTCTTTTTCTCTTTCTCTTTATATCTATACTAGCCTCCTACTATCGCTTCTACTTTGTTGGTTTCCCTCTTTTTCCAGTCCCCGGTAGCTTTTCCGGTAACGTTCTCTCTCTTATACCCTACCTATACGATATCCTAGCTATGCTCCATGCTATATGATCGAAGGAAACGTATTTCCGGCACTCTCCGCGACTCTCACTCATCCCTATGTTGCGCAAAAATCTCCATCCAATATTGATAGATCGACCAACCAGTCGGCGATCTATGAATTGCTGGAGCAGCTTCTACGACAGTCTCAAATCTATCATCAGCCGTGACACTCGAAGATACAAATTTAAAACCTTCCTGATATTGGATCAGGATTGTTTGGTTCTTTTTCCAATTGCACTAATTACGTCGACAAACTGTTCTCTGATGGGTTCTCTGTTCTCTGACATCAAACAATTCCATCATTTTTAACTCCATTTTAAACAATCTTTTTCGATTATCTTTTTTGCCTTACTGTGGAAATATTGGTTCCTACCTCCATTGTAATTTGCGTAGTAAACTTAACAAAGGGAGTCAATCATGTAGGTTGAGAAGATTTCTAAATGAAACACAGCTCGTGAGTATATATTTGATCGGGTTGGCTGTCAGTTACATCGCAGCTTCTTTTTCGTTTAATTGCCTCGTCGGTTAGATATCAAGAGGAAAAGATCAACTGCGAGGATATTGGGGGGGTCGTGATCGTGTTCTTGGAAAATCTGTATTTACTTTGACCCAGGGGTTCTTGGTACCTTGAAAGTCTTCAACAGGCCAGTGTACACGTGTATGTGTACTCGAGAAAATAAATGTGTGACCTGGTGCAAGTTGGTGTACGTATTTATACCCGTGACGTGTTTGACAAGTTTTCCTTGGTCGTTTCAGCCAGGCTCGTTTACGGTGACCGACATCGTCGCTCTTCCTACATCCTCCCTCGTCCACTAATCGCGTCGACCCGAACCACGAGACTCATTAATTTTTCATCGAACCAACCTCCGTTGCGGATCTTTTGAATGACGCTGATATTGGACGTGCTCTTAGGTACCAAAGCTACCAGGTTTTACGTACAAGCGTATGGTGGTCTGGACGGATGTTGCGGTTTTGCAATTCTTCCACGTTGCATTTTTCAAAATATTGCTGTTCTCGAGGTGCCGAGGGTGTTGATTAACTGCCGTGCAATAAAGACAACAACAAGACCGTACGAACTCAAACAAACGCAGGTTTCCATTCCATTTTTATTTGGGTTTGTTTGGGTTGAGTTGAGTTTTCCCGATTTATGGTGTAAGACAAACGAACAAACCCAAACAAACAAAACCAAACAAACAAACCCAAACAAACGCAGGTTACCATTGCGTTTTTCTTTGGTTGCGTCTACCCGACTTATGTAGTAAGACAAACACGAAGGTGATTCCAATTCCTCGTTGGTCGTTGCTCTTGCAAAAAGAAGAGCTCGAAAATGGAATGAGAGACGAAAAAGTTACGATGAAACGTGCGTGTAGGCGATCCATTTTTTCACTTGTTCTGCCATTAATTGGAACGCACTGCACGCAACATCGTTGCGCGTTTCACTCGACAAGATGAAAGCTTCCTGCAAAACGCACGCAACACTACAGAGATGACGATTTTAAATTTCTCCATTTGCCACTCTCGCTCAAACTAGCGTGTGCTTGGCACGCTTCGATGGTTCGGTAAAACCACTTCGATTATTCCAGCTGCTGTTACCATCGTCTATCTTTGCTTTCCATTGGTGGTTGTTAATTGAGAGTAAAATATGACGTGACGCAATTGCCGTTGCAGAAACCCGACGTTCCGAATTGGCTTGACCGGGCGAACGAAAAAAAATCACTATATCATGTTTAAGTTAATGATAGTTAATAATAGTAACATTATAGTTCAAATGAAAAATGTCAACATTTTCTCGTGACTATTCAGGATTTAAGCGACTGCAATATTATTTGAATAATGTCGTACGCAGTTGTTGAGACAGTTGACAGAATGATCGTTTAAAAAGGACCAGTATTAAAACGTCCGTTAATCGAAATGAAATTCGTCGGCAGACTGGGCTAAATCCTATTTGATTAATTCGTGCTCGTTTAATTGAAAAATCGTTATCTCATCGGGTACAAGAGGATGGAGTGACGAGCGTTCAATGGAGAACAGATTGATTAATCGGAAATGGTAAAATGAATTCCCTCACTCTAGTTCTCTCTTTCTATCTTCGAATCTTCTTTTCTCTCGTGCTTTCTTTCTCACCCCAGACTTGTGACAAATGATATACGCGAAGTGTTGTAAGAACTACGAATTCGAAGAACAACGGATAGACTCCCGGGTAGACTCAACCGTCCTCATCTTCTGTAACTATTGTGTAGAACCAACCGTACCCAATCGAACTAGCAAGAGAGAAGAGACTCACGTACTTTCAAGGATTCTCGAACGTTTTCCACCTAGATATATCTTGTCACTCGCAGAGAACTTCATTATACACGAAAGTCCTCAAGGACTTTAGAAAGAGGAATGAATGAGGAGAAATTTCCAAGTAACAGTTTTAAGTCTTCGATTGCAATCCATTGCAACCTGGTATGTCTGGTCGTTTGGGGAACATCCTTAATCCATCGAAAATCATACTCCGATCACGAATTTCGTCGTTTTGACCTCATCGGGTCAAATCGAATAAAACTTTTTCTTTCTAAATATCATTTAGATGAAAATAACTTTCTATAGAACAAACGATAAAAATTATTACTTTTGGGTACCGTGGTTAGTGTCAAAATTCGAATAGTTAAAATCTAGTAAAATCTAGTAAAAAGTTCTATTTTCATTGTTCATCCATGCATATCCAAAAATAGTGAGCAATGCAACATTGATGTTTCCATTCGAACGAGCTAAACTTGAACATCATCGTATCGGTTGGGTCGGTAATCTGGAACGGAATTGATGAAGCTCGGGAATAACTCCGAGGCTCGATGGAGTTCAGTCGATTTGCCATTATCATTGTATTCAGCAGCAAAGAGCTGGCAACGATAGAATGAGAGTCGTTCCATCTGTCAGTGATATACATAGATATAACGTGGTTATACATAGGTATAGCCACGATATGGGATATAGGAAAAGTTTTTTCGGTCCGCGTGGCCCAGCATTTTCGCGCTCGGGTGTGCGTAGCTTGAGAGCTTTTTCGAATCCGCTCCTCACTCATCTAACAAATGGGTCCGGAGTGCCCCCGCGCAACATCTCTCGCCGAGCGTTTCCCTTCTCAATCAGCACAATGCATCCACTGATGCATAAGTTTTTCGAGGAGGATGAAGGCACAGGATATGGTCCGTTTGGCCGTCCATTTTTTCGTGATACTTCTATTTGCACTTCTGTATAAAAGAATAAATAAAACGATGTGCAACATCATGATTTTTTTCCCGGGGGAGTCGGACTCGTCTACCGAAGGTTTCGTACAAATTTGTAGATAAATATCATAAATAGTTGAGAAATCCAGTCTCGCAGTTTTTTCCGAGTTTTTAAAAGATTTAATTACGAATGTCTAGCTTTGAGATTTTTTCTTATATTTGTAGTATAAGACGTTATTACTTGCTAAAGCTTGCTCCTTTGAGGTAGGGAACTCTAAAAACAACGTAATTCAGGGTAATCCTAACTGGTTTCGCGTCAGTACGACTCGCGAGGTAGAAATTTTACGTTAGAACCCAAACAAACCCAAACAAAGGAATATTCTTTTTCTGTGGGTGTTTCGTAATCAGCACCACTAAATTCGCGCATACATGACGCAAAGTACGAAAAATGAGGAGCACAACACGTAGGAATTCGACGAGGCTCTTTGTCCGCCAAGCTCAAAGGTTTCTGGGCAAACTCTTGAGTATACGAGTACGAGACCGTTGTAGATTGTAAATGAGCTTTTCTTTGGATATTCGTTTGGTGTTGGTAGATAAAGCTGGGCGTCTCGTACACATTTTACTTTCTCATAGATACAGCAACGTAAGACAAAAGAAGAAACAACACACAGAGCTCAAGAGCTCTTCATATTCGTCAACCCAACGAATGGACACTCTTCTTTACAACGCCCCTCGCAAATGTCTCGTTTCCGCGCGAAAATAAGAAAAAGCAAACCTTTTTTATCGTCGCTCGCGTTACCCCAACCTCGAGAAATGGAATTTCTCTTATTTTGGATCTCCGACGTGACAGGGTGCGAAAATTGTGACTATCCTCGTATTATATTCATCAGCCGGCATACGACTCGTTTATGGCCGTGTTTTCTCTCGTTTTTCACTTTCTTTTCCAAATTGTTATTTCCATGCTGTGTACGTGGCTGCTCTTCGTCGTGGTTTTCCAAGCAAAAAGAAAACTGTGGAAAAGTATGTCCGTAAATCGTCCGGTACCCCGGGTCTACAGCACTGCGGTTCTAGACATGGGAAACCTCAAGGGGAAACCGAAGTTCAACCTTTTTTTGTTTTTTGGCGTTTCGTATTATTCTTTCTTTATTTTTTAACTACAATTCAGTTGGGGGGTTGAAAAGGACCGTCGAGATGTCTAAATTGCTTTTGAACTTTTCGAGTAGTTAATGGTTAATGCAAAAGCTAAAAGACGATGAAACCAACGAAAACTCTGTTATGACCACATGATGAAATTACTTTACCTCGTCCTCTTGATTCTCTTTGCTGTCAGCTGAGAGTTCCTCTCTTTCTTGAGGGCTTCACTCCGAATCTGCATATTCCTCTTCGTCGTTCACCGCCTTCTCTACTTCGTATTGATCGCGTGCTGCACTCGTATGCGCACTAGTATTTATGCACCACTTTTGACATTGTGTATTTTCGCGACTGTGTATCCATTTGCTGAAGGGATAGATTTTCCCCAAAAATTTACTAAATATTACAGTCGATGGTAAAGTGGATAAAGCGAGCATGTTATATAATAATAATATAATAATAATTGGGATTTGGAGGATTATAAATAGGAATACATTGGTGAACATAAATCGTGAAAAGTCTTAATAATTAATGGGGTCCTGAAATATATCGTATCTTGAAGTTGTTCCATCACGATACGTCTGGTTATTCTAATCTTCCAAAAAGGGAAGAAAGTATATTGAAACTAAAGAAAATCGTGTTTAGCTCGGATGACACCCGACACCGCCATGACGGTAGATATCAAACTGCGTTCTTCGATGCATCTTTGCCAACCTTCTGCTATGACCTGGAAGAATCCTCGTTCGAACCGAGTTCGGTAATATCTTTGGAATTCAGGCTATACGGAACTGGCTATACTGGCTATACTCTGGTGTCTTCAGTCAATGGAAGGATTTAACTGCGACGCTATAGTAATTGGGGTTTTCCTGAAATTGGGATAAAGCAACCAACTGTTGGAAAGCTTATTCGAATCTTCGATGGTACGGAAAAGGCACCGAGTCAAACACGAACATCTTTGGAATTTTTCAACAGCGCAATTGTTCGAGGTCTATAATCGAGGATGTGTAATCGCGTTGAAAATGGTGGTTATAGCAAGCAGAAATTGTCGAAAGTTTCCTGCAGGTGTAAATTCAACATTCCGTAGAACTTTTAGGGTGGATGTCGAGTGTCTATAATCATAGGTCCCATTGCCGCTGTTGGGTCGTAGAAATAGTTGCGGTCACGAACCTCACACCTCGCAGCGTAACCCTTTACCGAGCGCTGGTAAAACCGTGCCTGAAAACAGCGGGTCCTATATTCTCATGAGGTACCAGCTTGGAATGCGGTTGTCTGATTCTCTGATGTTCCCAGGAGTTCCTGACCAACGCAACCGCGAGAGTTGTCCCTCCCGTTCTCTCTCTCTCTCTGCTCAAATTGGATGACTATAGCTGGCCTCATCGACTGCGCACCATTAATTACCCGAGAAAACAAATGTATTTGGATGGTGGTCCGTTTGCAGTGGTCTACGCTGATCGATGATTTCCTCGGAACATCAGAGCGCTGGAGAGTTTTACTATCCTGGCTGGATGTTTGGAATGGAGGCTTTTGAAATTTAGGTTTCGCCGTTTTGCACTCATTTATCGAATGGATACCCTACCTTGTTTGGGTTTTATTGATCCAGTCATCGATTCAGTTCTATAATTGATATTGCAGTTCAATGAGAGTAGTTAGGCACACAACATCTGCCGGTTTTCGTATATATCCTTAAATACAGTTTCCTAATAGAAGTATTCAATTTAATAGGTTTTTGCTTGAACCAATGCTTTATAAGAATTGCCTCTTCATTTTTGTACTCTGGAATCCCTGATCAGTACCATACAACGCAGCCGTTCCCCTAGCTTCGTGCACCAACATATTCTATCACTGATTGATATATCCTCTATCATTAGATGTACACGTTACATAACCCATCTACAAATGCTGTTAAATATGTATCACAGTTCGGTAAACAGGTGAAGGAACTTGCTTAAGATTTACTGGTCACGCTCCAGAAGCCGGCGAACGAAACGCTACAACCCTCACGTGCTCTCGGTAGATCTATTCGTTTTCCCAACTGTACTCGTGATAACCTGACATTACTTATCGAATACGACGCTACATACGTCTGATGCAGCCCGAGGTCGTTTCACGGCGCGCCTTTGTTCTCCCACGTTGCCTGTTTGCCGTTAGTGAATGGGTCAATCGATTTAAACTTCATTGAATTACTCCGAGCGTACTTTTTCCCCTTCTCTCCGTCGTACTGGGACGTCTCCATCTTGCCCTTTTGAACATTTTATGATACGATAAAATATATCCCCATATATTATATGCAGTAACATTGGAAACATTGCAAACATTGCAAAACTTTCTGGGCAATGTGACCTGATTATTCTGTTTCGTAAAATTGCCAGCAGGGAAAACTTCGAAAATTTACTTTGACACAATGACAGGTCTATAGATCGTTTGTTATTGGAGCTAATGTGACCTGTCTGATAAACCGTTCATATCATCTTACGATATTGACGTTCGCTTTGTTGAAGTCTGTTATCACGTAATTGCACAGAAAGTATTATTCTTTCGATAAAAAATTATGGGTTTGTTTATACTTTTTGATTGGCTACTTATTTGGATGCAGTCCAGGCAACGAAGATGAGAAGCCTATCCCCAATGTATTTTCTCCCCTTCTGTGCCTCAAAATGTCCATTACTCCATTAGCAGTCCCCGTGTTAACTCTTCATTGCGTCGTATCTCGTTCTACGAGCCTCTCGACGATCCTTGCACCATTGTCCAAGCTTAATGCCCGTCTTCCGCGTGCAGTGTGCTGACGATGGTACGAGAGGATATCTGTATGTATAAGGCAGCTAGAAGCAGTTAGAGCGAAAACGTTTTCCTTTCGAATCAAGCGAAGCTGGACCCTCGAAGTATTTCGACTAAAAGTACCAATATCCTGCTTTTTCTGTACATTACACTGAGTGCACGTGTTATATATCTTAACTTTTCCAAAAACATCTGTGGACACGCTTTCGCCGAGGAAACGAGTTCTTAACAAGCATTGGCACTGACTCGACGTTTGGCTTGAGACAGAATGGATTTGAAGTCCATAGCTTTTAAAATACGAATCCGAGTTAATATTTTCGACTTTTGTGGGGCTCCAATTCAATTTTGCCGGGAGCTTTTGTTTTTTGTCATAAATTACTTTAATCAGTGACCACTAGTGACCATTTTTAATGATTAAATCTTAACAGACTCAAACAAACCCAAACAACCTCAATTATTTTCATCAGTTATGAGGTTGTTTAGGTTTGTTTGGGTTGGCTCATTTCGTTTAAAAATTTAGCTCGTTTCGACCCTCAGGTGTCGAAATATACGAAAATGCCTTATTTTATTGCATTTTTTTGCGCTTTTGAAAAAAGATCACAAATGGAGACCACACTCGAGCTTTTGTGTTCTTTCTGCTATAAAGGCAAAAAATTGCTCCCTCGAGATATCTAAATTTTGTCTAGCCATAGAAAAGAAATATTCGCGGATGTACCACGTTATTCCTGTGTACCTCCAAGAATTAATATTATCTTTGGGTTTTTGGTCTACGTTCCGAGCTAAATTACGAATAAATGAAAAAAAAATTGCCGCCAGCGAGCAGAGATACGATAGCAATACGAAGGTGGTGGCTAGTGAAAACGGTACAGACGAGAAGGTTGCTCGTAATAAAAGTAGCTTATGGGGGTTGGAAAAAAAAGCTGCTGGAGGAATGAAACCAAAAAAAAAAAAAAACAAGAAAAAAATTGCGAGAGCAGAATACGACTGGAAGAAAAAGAAAAATTAAAAATCGTCCACTGAGTGCTTCGGGTGGTCTCCTCGTTTATCTAGGATCGTTATATATTTTATAGCTTTACGGTACGTGCAGCTTTCTGATATCGTATCGTCGAGGGTAAAGAAAAAAAAACGTGCCCCGTAGCGTATGCAGGTGTATTGGTGCTGTCCCTATTTTCTGATTGTTTTCGCAATATCACTTTTCCACTCGCACAATACAGATCTCTCTTCTATCCCGTTCTATTTTCCATTTATCTCGAGTCCTCCATTCGTTTCTTCTTTTATTGTCAAGTTTTCAAGCGCGTTCGGCACTCAGCGAAAATTTTCAATTATTCTACCGTGGTCCACGACCCAATGGGAAAAACCATGCGACGCGTTACTTCTCCTCTCTTCTCGGTACCTTAATCCTCTCGCTGGATTTTTCTATCTTTCTCTGTGCGGTTTTTCGATCTCTCGTGAACTCCAACGTCCGCTCACATATTTGACGTGAATAAACCAAACGAATAATAATCGTTTCACCGTCAAAACGGGGCGGCCAGCCGGAGGCTTATTTGTTCGTTTAGCTTAAAATGGACGACTGATGGGAATCGTTATTACCCTGTTTATACGAGGTTTGTTCAAAAAATAAGGTATCCATATTTCGCCAGCTACGTATATTCCATTTGTGATCTTCTTTTGTTACGTTGGTACACATGTCCCCAAAATATCTTGACATTATCAGGTATTTTGCATATTTATAGTTCGTTTGGGTTGGCAATTGGGATTGTTTGGGTTGGCGAAGACGATAATGCACCTGCTCACACATATTTGCTTGTTCGTGTGATTTGGCTAGAAAACAGTATAATCACCAGTTGAGAAGTGTTCAGAGGTGATTTATTTTTAATCGTCGCAATAGAAAGGTAAAATGAAATGAAAGCTATTTTATCCTGTGTCAATCATCAAACGAAACTGGAGAATTCTTAAATTAAATATGAATTTATTATGAATAAATATGAATTATGATGAATTAATTATGAATTAATGCTGAACTAATCAGTAATGATAATTAATGATTAAATATGACTTCATTAATATGAAATGAATTAATATGAAAAAAATGAATTCATTAATACGAAAATGATTTAATATGAAAAAATGAATTAATATGATTAAATATGAATAAATCCTGACCGAAAGTTTCGAATCGTGTGATTTATTAGTTCCTCAAGTAATTTACTGAACCTAAACTGTAAAAGGTGAAAAAAAAAACCCTGTAGCATCGTTCCGCAAAGGCGTGGGAGGCTGCTAAGTTTTGGCTGCAGTCCCACGATGTTGTAATTTTTGGCAGGCGAATGAAGGGACGAACTGACGCGGGAAGCAAGCCAACCGCCACCTCTGCTTAAAAAAAAAAAGGACAAAGACGGAAAAACGATGAAGCTGCATTCAACTGTAGACTCGGAGTACTCGAATGGCAAAGTGGTTGATAGTGTTCCTGAGTGCTCGCTAGAGCACGGCCGAGAAGAATTATGGCAGTTTTGCCGTCATATACGGAAAACGTAACCTCTTCTTCACCAGCCGTTGCGAATGAGCACCACACTGGGTGGAATGTTTGAACCGATATATTATATTGTGTGTACAGTTGTGCACGCTCTGTCAACGTAGGCCTGTATGTGGTATGTGTTGGCGAGTCTGGCTAGGTGAAGAAGAGTACTTCTGGCACAAGTTACGCGAGCATTTACCGTTCTCTACGGGTCTACAATATGCTCCTATCTTTTTCTACGAAAGAGGACTTACCAGATGCCTGAGTGTTGCCCAACTCGCGAAGGGCTAGTTTTCCCATAGGAACTGAATTTCTCACAACCAAAAACGACAAATATAGAAATAAGCCAAGAGCCTATTATTGCCTTATATATATGTTGATAGAGTGAGAGAGAGAGGCTTGGAAGCGGACATTTAGCTTTGGCAATTCACTACGACTTGGAGCTGATACTGTGACACTCACCACTGCCTGCCTTCGTAAATGTTCGCACGGGGTGTTCCATGTCAAAAAGGTATCAACGAAACGACCTTTTACCAACATCATGAAACCTGAGATTGCCTGAGATATTTTTGTATCTTTGAACACATCGAACATACAGATCCACCCCATTGGGTCACTTTGGATGGGTTTTTCAAAAGTCCAAATGGATACCAAATATACGATCGAAAGTTATCTTTGAATGGACACGTGATCAGAAATCATGCATCGAAAACTTGTGACGCTATGACGTTGACGTTTGCTCCGTTCGAAAGTAGTGAAAGTTATTTCCTTTTAAATGTCAACATTCTTCTTGCTGTTTTGCGTTGTGAAGATTACACAGATGTCTTTATCTGTTCTCACGAGTTGATTGAATATATTAATTTGAAAAAAGGCTTCGAAATTCAGAAAATGTAGAAATCTGAAAATTTCTCATTGGAACTTCAATTTTTCTCGTGTTATAATTCCTGGAGGAAGTTGAAATTGTATTCCAAGGATTCAAGCTTCAACGTGGTAGATAGACTTTTCAACAACTTTTCGAAAGGTGGAGAATGTTTGAAGATGAAACCTTTGAGTAATTACGAAAGTAGCTTTTGCAGGGGTCGTTTTTATAAAAGAACTCTGAACGAAACAAGTATATTTCTACTGATTGCTTATTACGCAGTACACTTGAAGTGGAAATGCAATAGTTGATATAAATGTTTGTTGATTAATTAAAATCGTAAAAAAAATGGAAGAGGAAAAGTGAAACCTCCAAATATTTGATTTCTCTCGGTGTCTATCACCAAGAGAGTTAAATTGTGAATAAACTACGAAATGGTGGTGAATATGGAATCATTGTCAAAGTTACTGATTACTAAAATAAAATCATCCCGATTGGTACGAAATGCATCGTATATGCATTTGCGTTTCTATATATTCATTCACGTGTGCACAGTGTGCAAATTGTGCAGACGTTTGCACATCTATCTACGCGCACGCAGTCATCTGTAGATAGTCACCGTGTGAAAGGGAACGAGCGCCAGAGAGTTGGAGAGAGAAACAGTGGTCGTCGAAACTTCTCGTGGTATATTCGTTTTACGCTCGCGGAATGGCTTACCTCCGTCTTCTTCTCGATTAGAGTGTCTCGGAGTCTTCGAACATGCCGAAGACCATGGACGTGCGTATTTTGTGAACAGATGGGATTTTCCTGGTCCAAGGTGAAGCTTCCCACGTTTTCTCGTCGAATCTCTGACTCTTGTTGTCTCGTACAAAATCGGGGCCTCTTTAGAGCCTGTTCTTAACGCTCCTGTTATAGTGAGTTTGTTTGGGTTTAATTGGGTTTCTTTGGGTTTGTTTGAGTTTGCTTAGAAGTCCATATTCGTATCGCTGCTAACTGTGCTCTTCGAGTATTCCGATAAAAGTTTGTTTGGGTTTGTTTAGACGTCCATATTCGTATCGTCCAACCCAAACAAACCCAAACCTTGTATAAATGGGAAATACGAAACACAGTGGAACATCAAGATATTCCATTTTGATTTGTTGAAAATTGATCAAAGTTCATTTTCGTATGTAGATATGAGGTTGGAGTATAGTTATTACTAGGGTTGTACAACGCTTGTCACTTACGAAATCACGTGGAGTTCTGAAATCGTCAATGCATGGATAACTAGTGTATCCTTCGTTGCTCCAATTTTCCTCTTCGATGTTTCGCATTAGCGAGCATTGTCTGGTGGGCTTACATATTCATTCGTTCGCTTTCGAGATACAGAGAGAGCCGATCCTTCCATGCTACGATCAATGGTCATTAAAATTCCGGATCTTGCATAGTCACCTGGTTGACGTGCTTTAATGAGGGCTGTTCACGATGCGGCATGCGACGAGGATCGCTTGAGAGAAATTTAAGAAATTGGGCAAACCCAAACTAACCCAAACAACAAAAAAATCCAAAAAATCGAACTAACCCAAACAAACCTGTACTAACTCGAACTAACCCAAACAAACTTAAACAAATCCAAACAAATAAACTGGGAACGCAGAAAAATTAGGAATCGTAGGAAAAACTTGAAATCGCTAATAAGCTGAATCGATTGTGTCGATAAAAAAATATTGGTCGCGTAGAACCATCCTTTTTTTCACATATTTTTCTGATTGTCTGTTACAGGAATAGCGACGTTCCAGGTCGAAAGAAAATGTATCAACGTTAATCACGCAGACATATCGCTGAGTTTGTTCGAACTGTGAAAAGAAAACGGATTCATATCATCCCGAAGCAGCAAACTCGAGCTCAACTTTGGGAATAAATATAAGAAGAGAGTCTGAGCCGTCAGATTTTTCTACCTGCTCATGCATAATCAACGATGTATACGGGAGAAGTTTATCAATGTGGATGAATGACATATCCGGTTATTCGACCTCTTCAACGAGGATCTGACGAGAGTTTCTCTTTCTTCTGATTAACATTTATTTGATGGCTCTTTTCGAACGAGCAAGCCCCCGATGACGAGAACTAAAATATTCTGATAAGAAAGTTGGACGAAACGAGATTTCGCCGGGAGGGAAATTACCGATTTGAGTCTGGGATGAAGAAAATATTGAAGAGGTAACGGAAATAGGAGGAACTACTTATAAAGCTACGGTTACCGGAATTTCGAAAAGTGAAAAAAAAAAAGAAAGAACGTGAATCGCGGAAAACCGCGAAAAATTCTTCAGAATGATCATGTCATTTCCAAGAAGAAGATCTCTGTGGCTGAAAGTGGCAGTTTTGGTAGCGGCGGTTTGGTTGACCGTTTGCTTTCTTCTTTACACGGAAGATCGAGCATCAGCTGCTGATGTTCAGGCCGGTTTGGCGCCATCAGGTGTCGCTGTAGTTCCTCAAGTCGCCAATGGCTTCGTGCCACCGGCTTTAGCCCTCAAACGGGAAACACAGAGCAACAGCAACAGTAAACCAAAGATCAATCAAGCCGGACCTGAACAAGGTACGTTTTCAAAAATGAAAATTAGCGTGGGATAGCAAAAGATTTTTTAGATTGATGATTTTAGATTGATGATCTCTGACGATTATGGCTTTATCTTCATTTTTCCGTTCATCCAACCTGATAGCGTCATTAATATAAAATACAAAAAATATCCGAGCCTAGTTCATCGATACTTGCTGGTGTAAATGGAATATTACGTTACCTTAAGGGAAGAAAAATTTAAAAATGTCAAGAAATTTACAATGTTTTTTGTGGGGTAACTTCCTTCAGGATTTTGAAAAAAAGTTATTTTCTTTATTGCTTACACAATGTCTTTGTTTGGGTTTATTTGGTTGGTTGCTATTCTTTGTCTAGGTTTGTAATATATTTTCTATTTTTTGTTTGGGTTTGTTTGGGCTCGTAAATACAGGATTAAAAAGTAAACATATTAATAGTAAAGAACGATTTTCAATGGTATTTAAGGGGATTAGGATTTGACTTACTTAAGGATTTCGAAAAAATCGTTTTTCTTTATTGCTTACACCAATATCTTTGTAATATATTTTCTATTCTTTGTTTGGGTTTGTTTGCTTTCATAAAAACAGTATTGAAAGGGAAACAAAAAAGTTAAGCATTTAAGTGCTATTTAACGGTTCAAATTAAATTTGAAATAATGAATATTTCGACTATATCTTTCGCACTCACGTCTCACGTGGTACATATTCTACGTGTCGTTTAAAGCGAAAATATTTGGTTGGATTTGGTTTCGAAGGTGGCGGTGTTCTCGCTGCGCCTAGGGATCCCGACGACGCTGCACCCGGAGAAATGGGTAAACCCGTCGTTCTTCCGACAAATCTAACTGCCGAGATTAAAAAACTCGTCGACGATGGGTGGCTCAACAATGCTTTTAATCAGTACGTCAGCGATCTCATTTCCGTGCACAGGACCCTTCCGGATCCCCGGGATCAATGGTAAGGCTTTGCATAATCAATACTCCACGGATTGAACAATGAATATGCAAAACGGATATTGAATAATTATCATTGAGGTATCGAATCTCCGAAGCTGTCCAATATTTAACGAAATGCTAAATTCATTATCGAACGCTCTTATAATCTATGAATTTTTAACAGCACAATGTCTTTCCAACCGGTTAGACATAAAACGTTAACCGTTCGAATCAAATTAATTTTTCAAAAAGTGTTATCCTGTAAAAAAAGGAATATCCGTTCCATTCTAATTAGTGATTAGTAGGATTAACGCAAGTAGGATTACTGATTCAGTCTTCAATCCTTCCTGTCGTGGATATTATTCGTTAACGATACTTATCTCATGGGTTTACGCGCATGAAAAGTTTAAAAATATTTCTGAATTATTTTTTACAAATTTTTGTTTCCCATTGACTTTCTTGGATGCAAAATCCTACATTTTCGACTGTTCACATAATCAAATAAATCGAAGTTCAAAAAGGAGATATAATAGTATATTTGTGAAGAAAATATCTTTAAAAAATAAGTTTTTAATTAGTTTTACAAGCAGACAATTTTTTTTTACGTGTAACCGTAAATAAGAGGGGCGTCCTCAATTTAGAATTTCAATCTTTCATTTCCAGTTAAATATAGATGACTTGAAAAATATAATCTATTATTTTTAAAACAATAAATCAAAGTCTCTTTTTTTAAATATACATTTCCTTTACTTATAAAAATTATTAAATATAGTGATAAATTATTTCATTCAGTCGTTCGACGCAAATGCAAGCATCGAAAAAAAATCAATTTATCGTATTTCAAAGCTCACACATTTTATTTCGTTAAACTGTTGCTGCGAATATTTATGGAAAATGTATCCAATATAACGAACAAAAAAAATCTATGAAAAAAGCTAAACAGTCCAGAGAGAGAATATTTTCAAAGGTTATGTAAGAATTGCGGTGAGAAGTATTAAAAACAGTACGAGTTATCGCGGAGATCTTCTGGGAAAGTGGGATAAAGGGCAGAAGGGCTTTTGGAAGCTGGAGGTAGGAAAACTCGCGAGCTTGATAATATCACGAAATTTCGCATCCTGTAACGGGAAAAAATGTCTTGTAAAATAAAAGAAAAGAAAAAAAGGAGAAGATATCTTGCAACGGGTTGTGCAATGCTGGGTGCGCATCTGGTATACAGGTGAGATCGGTGAACTGGTACTTCCATGCTTTGGGTGATGCCATTGCTGTTTGCGTGGTCGGTGGTGTGCTCAAAATATGCTTTGCTCGCCCACTCGCGTACGATCGTAAATTCCGGGCCTGAAAGTTTTCACCATACGGGGAGAAAGGGGAAAAGGTGCCTTTGTGTGTGTGTGTGTGTTGGGTGTGAGAATAACAGACGCAGTCATGCACCACGATCCTGGAATTAAGCCCATGAATGTTAATTACAATTTACATGATATTAACCGACATTATCAGGACAGGTGGGCGAAGTTCTTGCGGTTGCGCCTGTTGTCACTGACATGAGAGAACGCTGCTATCTTCTCATTCTTTCTCTCTTCACTATTTCTTTTTCTCACTCACGTTTTATATACTTGGTTTGTTTAAAAAGTAAGATGATTTTTATGTGTCCAGAAATATTTTTTTAGAAATATATTCGTAATATTAGAAATTTATTCGAATAATATTTAGAAATATATTCGAAATATTTTTTTTAGAAATATTTCATAATTTTAGAAATTTATTCGTGATTCTAGAAATACATTCATAATTCTAGAAATTTATTCGTAATTCTAGAAATACGTTCATAATTCTAGAAATTTATTCGTAATTCTAGAAATACATTCATAATTCTAGAAATTTATTCGTAATTCTAGAAATACATTCATAATTCTAGGAATTTATTCATAATTTTAGAAATTTATTCGTAATCCTAGAAATACATTCATAATTCTAGAAATATATTCGTAATTCTCATTCTTTTTCTCTTCACTATTCCTTTCTCTCACTCACTTTTTATATACGAGGTTTGTCAAAAAATAAGGCGATTTTTTATCCCAAACCAAAACAATTTAAAGGATTTTTCTTTACTGATTACCAACCGATCTTAATAATATTTATATGATATTTCGGATAATCATAACATAGAAATTTAGCTATCACTCGTTGCGTCACTTTTGACGTTCAAAGACAACAAAATCATCTGATCTGGGTTTGTTTGGGTTAGCATTATTTAAACGCACAGGCTCGCGTTTAAAGACAACAAAGTCATATCTGAATTGGGTTTTGGTGTGTCCAATATTAGGATGAATCGAATGAACTTGCAACCGCCGTAATAACCGGTTCTTAGATACTTTGATGCGATTCGAAACTTTTCTCGACGAAGTAAGGAAGGATAGGACGTTTCCAGAGGGCAGATTGGTAGAACGCCCCGGAGCTGTAGGTCCACTTGCCGCAAACCGAGAATGCAAATTTAAATATGCAAATGCTCGAAACGCTTGGTTTAATAAGATGCCCTTTCAAGTGCCGCTACGCACACAACCTTGCGGGGTCCAATTATCGTATTACTGAGGATCCCGAACGGGTGTTCAAGTGCCATCGCGCCCCGAAGCCTACGGAGTGCTTGCGTATCAGCTGTAGCGATTCCCAACTGGTTTCGGTATACTTAGCTTGACGCAACCCAAACGTTGCGTGAGACTGTGGGGTGGCTTGACTAGGGATACGGATGAATTAGCCATGAAACAAATATGTGATACGTCGAACGTATTTGCTTCCACTTCAGTGCTAATTACACCATGATTCGTGGCTTGCCAAAGCGTGCTCTTGCATAATTTGACTTTGAACCGATCCAATGTCGAAACCGTTTGAGCACCTTGGAAAATAATTCTCCCTTTGTCAAAGTTGACGTTGAATCACTGGAGGAATTTCCTCGTCAATTAAATTTACACCGGAAATACAATCCAGTCAAAGATCGTCGATTTGAAGGATATCACTGTTCGCTCGTAATTAAATTCTAAGTGAAGTTTGGGTTGCAATCCATTTCTTTGCGATTTTCGAAAATAATTGGCAAGTATTCAAATGATATTAATAATTGTCGAATTTTTAGTATAACTTTCATATATTCAAATAATAATAATAATTTTCAAATATTAAAATGATAGTAATAATTGTCAAATATTCAGTATAATTCACAAATATTCAAATAGTAATAACTCTCAAATATTCATTAAAATTGTCAAATTTTCTAAAAAGTTTTTATCATACACAATTATAAGGTAGATTATGAGATTAAACAATTTTATAACATTTCAACCTTGGACGTTTTCTTTTCCAAATGTCAAACAGCGTGCTACGAAAATTTTTAAGAAAATCCTGCACTTTGTTATTACTTTTTAAGGGTTCAGTGACCCGATCCGAAATATCGAAGACGCCTAAAATGAAGTAACTTCGTCATTATTGGTAATCAATCTTTTTGACAGTAAGTGTCAAAGCAACGATTGTCTATCAGATCAGAAGGAGAAATATTGCCTTTACTCGTGTCTGACCTAACCGTGGTATCACTACTGCCTCGTGCACACTCCGAACTGAAAGTTCGGATTTGTATATATCTGTATATGTATAGGAAATATATTTTGATTAACGGGATCAGCGTTTCGGTGCCTCATTAATAAAGAAATCGGTATATTCGGTTCATGATAATTCCGGGCTCCAGAATTTACGACTTGATATCATGAAGACGATATAAAGCGCTAATTGACGAGAAAATTCTTCACGAGGATATACCTCGTCGCGTAGAAGAATCTATTTATATATCGATTTTCAAGGAGTCGATTAATTCGGTCTAAATCGCGAGACGAAGAACCAGACCGTAATAAAACGGATTCGCGAATTAAGGTCAAATTGATTATTTAGTTACTTTTTAAATTATATTATATTATCGCGAAGTTTTCATTTTTTTCATGATTATACATTTCTGTTATTCGAATTAAAGGTATTATTTTTTTATTTCGTTTATCGTTTTCGTGGATTTTTCGTCGTTGGACGGGTCTAAAGTGAAAAAAGTGACTATCTTTCACGAAAAATAAGTTTTCATGTTTTCTGCCTTATACTTAATTAAGAGTTACAGGGAACATCTAGTTAACTCGTGCATGAAAAAATCCGTTAAAAAATCATTTTCATTGTACTCCAGAGGAGAAAACTTTCTAACGATACGATCTAATTTTTGAAAGCTCCATAAGATGCAGAAGGTTAGCTCTGGGAAATGGCGAGTTAACTGAGTAGGTTTGAAGTACCGGAAGTCATCTACCGAGGGCGAATATTTTCGGGTCAAACAGAGGGATAGAAAAAACACCAACGGAATATATAAAGAGGTTAGTAGACACTGTGGACACAGTGTGTGAGTAAGAAGGAAGGACGCGTCGAAAAAGGTTGATTCAAGAGTAAAAGGTCACTCCCTACCTCCGTCCTCTTTCTCTCTCTTTCCTCTCTCTCTTTCCCTTCATTTCTCCATCTCTCTCCTCCTCTTGGAGGTTTGATCACTTGAGAAAGCATGGGCTCTTGGTACTACGATGCTTTCACCGTAGGTTCAAAGGATCGGATAAGAGGGATCGACATCGAGAGGCCCCTTGATCCCAGTGACGACAAACCGCAAAGCACATGGAAGATTCATCAAATATGTGCACATGAATACACACACACATTTGCATTCACGTTCATTAAACACGAGGACAAAATTCGTAGGACTGAGGAACTGAAAGACTGAACAGAGATCCCTCTGTATTATTTTTTAAACTTTTAGTAGACGAGAAAACCAAACAGGAAAACAGCGTTGGACATCGTCGTCGAAAAGATTGTAAACATTAATTGTTTTTAATAATCCTAGTTCTAGGTCACTACAGGTGCATAGAACTGGTAAAAATTTCATGACTATCGATTCAGCAGTTTTGGAAATTTTAGCACCAAACGGGGAAAAAAAATCAGTTTAGAGATAAATGTATTGACAGTTTTTGTAAAAGAAACATCTTAAAAAAATAACTTATACAAAAGTAAGTCACGGAAAAAATAACTCACGAAAATATTGACTCACAAAAAATAAACTCAAAAAATTAACTCATACGAAAATTAACTCACGAAAAAAATAACTTACAAAAATATTGACTCACAAAAAATAAACTCAAAAAATTAACTCATACGAAAATTAACTCAGAAAAAAATTAATTCATAAAAGAATTAACTCAAAAAATGTTTTCTTTCAATTTTTGTTTTCAATGTCGAATCCTTCCTCAATAAGACTAAGGATAGATTCTGGAAAAGTAAATTTGAGGAAGACAGCGCGTAACATTGTCCGCGGACAGGGCGGTCTCCAGCGTGTCTCAAGGGGTTTCCGAGTCCTTGCGGTATTAATTCAACCAACGTCTAATTAGTATTATCTCGCGGCTCGAGAGCCCAAGATTTACATTGCCAGTACCGTACGTCCAATTAAGCAAGTCGGGCGTGTGCGACAATGGAGAGCGAGCAGTCGTGAAATCTTGTGCCTCTCCGAGCGCGTCGAGTACGAAACGGAGGAAGCGAGAAAATCAGCATCCGCGTATAGCAGTTCCAGATGCGAGAGGATACCGACACAATATCCACTCGTAATCCAAACCCGAGACGTTCCCGTCCAGAACAAAATGCATACGTGTGCAATTTTACCGACGCTACGAGCTCGACGGTATTCCCTCTTTTCAACACTGGCGAATCCATACAGCCATGCTGTGACGCATGTATGGTCTTGTGAATTAGGAGAATGAAATTCCGAGTAGCAAAATAAAATTAGGTGTCGTCCAGACATACGTAAAAGTTTTTTCATCCCAGGACGTTGAAATTGTTGGGTTGGAATGCGAATAAGAATTTTTCAGCGTTGCTTGCATTCCTTTCGGCAGATTTTTACAAATTACATTTCCAAATACCGGAATTATGCAAATTGAGTATATTAAAAATTGGATAGTTTAAATAGAACGAAAAGTAGGTTATGGGTTTGATGTCCCATAATTTCTATAAAATATTTAATAATAAAAATTTCCATAAAAAAGAAGAAAATGTAACATCGTTGGTACTAGATGTTACGATGTTACATTTTCTTCTTTTTTATCTTTACGTTTCATTAATGGACTTTCAAAACAAAATTCGTAAATCGATGATGAGGTTTTGGGACGACGATAAAAATAAACGTCTCGAAACATGATCGTGTTAACTATTCATTGGGTTTCAATGAAGCTTCGAGCTTTGAAGCGTGTAAGTGGAATATCTCTGTGACGTCATCATCTCTCGCAACCTTCCTGTGATCTTTTGGAATTATCTTCAGCTTCAGAAACTCCTATGTTTCTGAAACACCGAGCAAGTAATTCCGAAAATACTTATTCGAGAACTTCGCGACTACATTAATATTTTCTTTCCAGGAGCCTCTGGAGATTGTACGTGTACAATGGGAGAAAAGAAAAAAAATATATAAAACAGCCGCGTTGGATGCATTTCTAGGCTCGTTATTCCCAGGCGATATTTTCGAGTCTCGCCGAGTCTGGTCTGAATTTTTTATGCCTGTTCTTCATTCGCTCGAATAATTCTCGGCGCCCACTCCGCGAGGTATTACGTTCACGCTGTTGGCTGCATATGCCAGGTCGCGTGTGTTTGTACACGTACCAAGGATATTCCAAGGCATCCTGAATATTTGAACAGCGGGAGCATTAAAAGCATCACAGCGGTTAATGAGAAAGTTCCCGGTGGTTTTTGGGTGCAGTTGAAAGGGACCGGAAGGGCCGTCTTCTATCGCAACGAATTCATCCTTCGTCAAGATTATAACTCGTCGGTCTTTGATCATTTATAAATGCTTCATTAAACTTTGCGGCTCGAGAAATTTCGTCAGTTACGCGTGGTTTCTCGTCAACAGCGAGAGTACTTTGACGAGTGTCATGTGGCCAAAGGACGAAAGGGAGTGAGGAGAGAGAGATGGTATTGAAGGTTCGTCTACATGGCAAAAGTTACATCAAAACTGCTTTAGGAAGCCTCGTTATTATCATGCTCGTTTAATGCCGTCATTCGATGCTTTTGGAAACTAATTACGATTCCCAATGAAAACCAGAATTTGGAAGAGGAGTTTCGAAGGCTGAATGAAACCCTCAAATAAAAGTCGAAGTATTGATAGTAAGATGTACCTTTTTTTTCTTTTTTTTTATAATTATCCATTGGTTGTTTTTTTATAAAGTTTCAAATTTTTGGGAATTAATTCAAAAGCAGTATTTAATAGAATTTTAATGATCTACCGAAAACAACTCACTTTTGGAAGTTTCGATTTTTGGAAATAACCTTATCACGCACGTAGGAATAATTGTGCCTGAAATGGTTATGAATTGATGTAAGCTGTTTTGTTGTCGAGCACTTGTGAAACCTCGATAACTTGCCAAGACGTACTTAACTTATACAGGCTGTTGAAGTTTCTTTTGCTCCATTGGCAGTGTCTTTTCAACGAAAATAATGCAGACTATGGTTGCACTCTATCGTCTTCGACGGAGCGCAGAATAGGAATTTCCATCAAATGGAGCGTCACTCTCTCGAGAATATCGATGGGTTCAGACAATGGCGAGATTATGCGAGAGTGGAATTTTTTTGGCTGCGCTGACGTTGCAGCTGTGTATACGAGTTAATAAACGCGAACGAAGACTGGCTTGAATAAAGATAGCGATCGGGAGAAAAGTAGAAACTGCTGGGACCACTGCTTACACTTTTCACTGGTTGTCCAAATTGAGTATGAAAAGGGACCGGAAGAGGCTTCCGAGGCAAACCCGAGTATCCAAGCGTTTTCTTCATTTTCGTTTGGCTAACAAGACCCGGAAAAAGTTGGCGAAGGTTTCGACTGGTGAACGCGTCTAATGTCTTGGCTCGTTCCAACGAAAATTACTTTTCCACCTCTCTTAGAATTTCTCGTACTTTCCTACTCCTGTCTCTGGTTGTATAGGTCAGTTTTCGTATCCAACTATTTCGTCTTTTACGTAATTTTCCTTTATTCTTCATTCTTTAGGTATGCATTGAGGAATGAATCTTTTCGTCGTTACCACGTTTCGGGTTATTTGGGTTTATTCGGATTGGTTTGGGTTTGTTTGGGTTTGGGGTCCCGAAATTGTATTCATCTTTGCTGTAGTCATATACGAGATGAAATACCCAAGCACGTGACACCCAGATCTCTTTTCGTCGTCGCCATATTTCGTCGACCACCTTCAGTTATAATTGCATGGATAGCTCAGGGAGCTTTATTCACCCCAGCGAGATGAGAGCGGTTCGCGTGGACTTTCTCATGAAAGGGTTCGTTTGGTGCATCGCTATGAGCCTGGAGTTGCCATATATTTATCAGTGGGTGACAAGTGAGATATCTCCTCGACTAATACAACCCTATGATTCACGTCTCGTGTTGGAACATCTCCGGGTTCACTTTCACGAGTACCCCACTAACTATTCGTCAACAGAATTTATCATCGCCAAAAACCTGCAGGCTAGCTTTGGCAGTTCAGTTTACAGATGGATGTGAGCTCCTTTGTACATGTGCTCGCAGCTATGAGTACTTGTAAAGCCATTCATTCGTCTATCTTCTTAAGGACATGTAAAAAAGATCGACGTAATCTCGTAAATTTTCGAAAACTCTTTTCACATAAAAAATGAAAATGAAAAATCGAACGTCAGTCTGTAGATTTCACAGAGGCGTGACGTTGAGGGTTGCATCGTTGAATAAGTAACTACTTTTTTTAATTCTATCATTTTTTATTATTTTCCAAATCATTTTTCTTTATTTTTGGGAAAAAAATTTCTGACATGAAATATAAACAATTTAAATGAATTTTTTTGTTACCTCCCAATGATGCAATATTTGACCCCATTATGGACATTGTGGACTCGTTTTGTACTTCTCGTGGTAGATTTTCTATGTGTCCTTCAATGTAATAAAAATCCATAAACTTTTTCGCGTTCGCATGATTAAGCAAGAATTTTTGTGACGAAAAATAATTTTGTGGAAAACTGTACGGGCGAGGGAGCTCTTCGAAAAAGTTGCATCTTTCGTGAGCGAAGAAAAAGTGCAGTTGCGGTTGAAAGTGAAGATGCTCTCGTAGGAAGGTACTTGTGTGTGCGCTCATTAGAGACTGGGTCAATGAGACAAGAGTGTACATATTCGGTCATGTAAGATTTCAGAAACATTGATGACTATGTCTATCATTTTCGAGAACGTATCGTGATATTTATTTTTGCTCGAAACGACCAGAAAAGATCCTCGGAGTCAGTTTGGTCGTTATATCGATTTTTCGTAGCTTCCGAAATTTTCTCATCAAGTCGTAAATAAATCGGGGCTTCGCGTGTCGTAAACGAGAGTGCACTCATGCAGCAACAATACGAGGGGAGGGAAATAAAGAAAGCGGAATTTAAAGAATCGTCGAGGCGATTAATCAACTGCGAACGCTTAAAAATTGTCGCGTCGTATATTTTTCATTCTTGTTCGTGCTAACGAGTATTTCGAGTGGCATTCATTTTTCGCTTTTACGTATACAGGGTTTCCCACGTAAGAATGTCATCCGTGAAATGGGGAGTTGGGCGTGAAATTCTGAGTCGATTAATATAAGCATGTACGGCTCCCGGATCAAAGCCTGAATTGTTATTAATTTTGAAAGGCAGCCAATCAGGCGGGCCCGTTCAGCGGGCTTAGCCTCGAAATCATTATTATATGACGTTTAGTGTTATATCGCAGTTCCATGACGATTTATTTTTATACCTTGAAGATAAATCCACAATTTGGTTCGCATTGAACTCTCCATTTCTAGGGAAAAATATCGAAAAATTATTGGAGAAAGGTTTTTCGCATTTCCCAGTCTAATTTTGCACTTTCGGCAAAAACTCGGGCATATTCGTAATCAGCGGAAAATTTCTGATCAAATAGACCCTTTTAAGAGTTTAAAAACGAAAAAAAAAATTTTGACTTCCCTGGCCACTTTTCCAGAATCTCAAAAATCACGATATTTCAAAAGGTCGTAGAGTAGGCTCCTTTTATGCGATAGAGATTCATTTGGTGAGTTTGGAAAAGGTTTTTGCCTGACTTAAAAAATGGCGTTGGATTCAGATCGATATCTCTTATAGGTTCCCCGGAAAGTTCACTCGAAAAATCGGAAAAAAAGAGGCAAAGGGGTATGTATGGAAAAATTGGCAAAAATCGATGGTCCAACTTTGAAATTCTGCAAAAAATCGAAAAATCGAAAAACTTCTAAAAACTCGATTTTTTCATAGAAATTTTGCGTTTAGAGAGAAATGAATGGTATATTCGTGCTCAGGGGATCAAATTACATAAAAATAGACCATTTAAAAAAATATTGAAAATTCAAAATTTTGTTGGATTATAGGGCAATAAAAGTTTTTTCACTCAATCATCGATAACTTTTTTCCCTTTAGGATTTGGAACTCCACTTTGCGCTCAATCTCTTCGTTATGATTTACTCTTCAAAATGCTTTTTTTATTATTTTAATCCGATGATTTTTCGATTTTTG
>JAPYZJ010000666.1:0-38499 GCA_030522765.1 Ophioninae sp. B BG-2022a
CGAGAATTCGTGCGTTATCACGAATAGAAACCGCGCGTTGTCCAGAATAGTCGCGGTTATACACGATCGTTTGCTGAAAATCGGATAGGGGTTGAAATTTCGGTATACTCGAGGGTTTGGGGAACGAATGCACGAGTATCGAGAACGCGGGTTATACAATGTGAGTACGGGGTATACGAAACGTTAACGTAAATTCGATAAAGCCACCGTTCCATATAACGAACGGTTTGCTCATCGAACTTGCCAATATCGGGTTGATACGACGAGCCGTATTTAATGACTATCGAGGGATTATTCACGATGATGATTTTCCCTTCGGCCACGCGATGACGAAGGCAAAATTTACGCTAACGGAATTGATCGTGAGGTACGTAAAATTCTATACGCTCGCTGTCATTTGTTTTTTCCAGTATTACTGTGTGGGTTGGTGAATCGAGCCAATGCGTAAATGAACTTTTACTGCCTGTACGAATTCTACTATACGTCATTTGCTTCCGAACGATTTGCATAAAAGTTTGCCTATCGTGGGAATATGAAAAAACGCCTGTGGAATTTTTCTACCTTTCTCTCATTTTCTGTCGTTTATTGT
This sequence comes from Ophioninae sp. B BG-2022a, assembly GCA_030522765.1. Lineage (NCBI taxonomy): Eukaryota > Metazoa > Arthropoda > Insecta > Hymenoptera > Ichneumonidae > Ophioninae sp. B BG-2022a. The sequence continues at coordinate 590 of JAPYZJ010000666.1, forward strand.
CGATTATTTTTTTTTTTTGTGCTGGTGACGTAGATCGATCATAAAAATGGAATTTTGAAGTTAAATATGTTTTCCCTGATTGAAGAGTAATTGGATGTAAATTCGGTAAAATGCAATCAAAGGTCGTGTAGTTTAAACAAATGTAGATGAACAATGGATATCTGGAACAATGGATCTGAATCATATGGAACAATGGAAATTGTATGTTTGTATCAAATTCTTCTTTTTTGAAAATGAAATCCACGAAACCGTGTTTGTTTGTTCAATTACCAATAAAAATAACCAAATTTCCATAACCAATACCAAATAATTACCATAATAGTAGTAATGTTCGTCATGCCCTTAACTCAATGGTCGAGATACCCTAACTACTTGAATCGTCATTTTAATAATTCATTTAAAAAAGTATCTAGAAAAAGGCAACGTAAGTTGCTTTTCAATTAATATACGGAATATACGTCCAGTAGTATTTCGGAGTATTTCAGGACTATACGAAAAACCAATCGATTTTTACCTCGCCGAGTATGCAATCGTGAAAGTATTTCCAGAAAAATAGCTCGAGGTTGTATTACGGGGAGTCTGCCTTTTACACAGAATGTTTGGGCGATTCGTAACGGTCCTCTCGTATTACGTGACTTCTTCCCACCTATTTTTCATCACATCTCTTCTTTTCGTCGATATCCTTCGTAACTTTCGTTCTCTCGTGTAATGTCCAACACAACGAAGACCGCTAGTGCCTGAGGCCTGGCGAGCACTTTCCTTTTCCTCTGAAAGCATTATCGAATAGCAGCTCGAACTTTCTCCCAGAAACGATCACGATGCGTGTGTCGATCGTGAAATAAAACACGCACGTATCTCGACTTTGCACTGCTGGGACGTACGAAAAAATAAAATTTAATTATTACCTGGTTTAACTGATAAAATAACGATGAAATATAACAGAATATCTGATTGGAGAAACTGTAACGAAATTATGTCGTTCGATGCTTATTTAATCACTAAATAATCACGATTTAGTGGGATTCTTCGTAGTTGACTGTCTTTGCAAGCCAGTTTTTTGCGACCTGTATTTTTTAATAGTGGATATTATTTCGGTGTTTTTTTGGCTTTATGACATAAATGGGTATTTTTTGCAATTAGTTTTTCGAATTTATTACTGTCAGTGAAAAAATCCTCGTATTGGTATAGTTACGTTTGAATTAGGATTAAAAATCGTCAGTTTTTTTTATAATAGATAACATCGAAGTGTACTTTCGAAATGCAAAAAATTGTTTTTGGTCAATCTTCAATCCTTTATGGAAGTATTTAGGATGAATAATCGTTTAGAATATTTATGAAACGTTATTTACATTCAAACAAAGGTGTTGGCTACCAAGAAACAGAGAAACACGGAAATTATTTGCGATCTAATAACGCAAAAGTAAACATCAAAAGAAAATTTCAAAATTGTGTTACAAAAAACAAGACTTGAATTTAGGCTACCATGAAGACGCAAAAGTCAGTATTTTTTATTTTATAAAAATACATGAGATGATAGGAAAGTTACTTAGGCATATAGACACTATCCAGTTCTATATAAAATGTATAAACAAATATTAAAAACCCACGAACATTTTTAAAATAAAACAAAAACAAATTTTTAAAATTCAAAACCAAGACGTAAAATTTTTTTCTTTGCACTCGTCCAGGAAAATAATTTGAAGGTAAAATATCGTTGACTATGCAAATTTGTACATCGTCGAAATTCACTCCATCTCTGTTCTTTCCATTTTGGGAGGATCTTTGCACCGAGAAGACGGAATACGAGTTGAAATATAAAGAGCCCGGAGAGACAGGCTGGGTACAAGGTATCCTTAAAACGGCTGCTCTCCTTACGGCCCGGGACTTAACGTTCCGGAAACATCCAGCGTGCTTTATATTTACTTTTATGTGAGCGTAAACGCAAATGTGAAGCCCAGAGCTCATAGGTATAGATAGATCCCAATACAGTGTGTAGTTTAGTATGTAGTCATCGCGAGGCGGATTGTCGATTTTATTGGTCACGAAATCGCATCGAGTTAAAGCGATCAAGATGGAGAAGCTAAAAAGCCGTTTTCGTTTATTCGTTATCCCTCCTCGTTATACGTATACACATACGAGATGTATGTGTACAGAGGTATTATTTAGCCCCTGAGGCCCTACGGGTTAGAACTTCCACTTTCGATCGTAAAGGATTTTTCCCCTCGAGTCGTAAGCAGCCAGGATATAGAGATTCTCTGCTTTGTGTTATCTCTCTCTCTCTCTATCTTCTCTCTTTTATTTAAAAATTAGCCAATGTTAATTACTAATTTTTATAATTTATTATATTTTTTTTATTAGAGCTTTCTTCATGGAGTTTAAACAATTGAGTGTAAATTAGAATTTAAAAAATTAATTTGCGTTCGAAATTTGTTTAAATAATACATCCGAGTTTTGTAAGGAAGACAAATTTCGAAAATTGCTTGCAGGTTGGGAAAAAATATTTAAATCATGAAAGTAGTGAATAATACTAATTATTATTACACGTCGGTTCATACTATAAACAGTAAAGGGGCAGATAGCGAGAGAGTGTGGAAGGAAAGTCTTTCTCCTTGTTTCTCTTTCTCTCTTCCCCCCCCTCTCTCTCTCTCTCTCTCTCTCTCTCTCTCTCTTAGCACATTAATAAATCATTTTTAATAAATTGTTATTTTTTGGATTTCTTATCTGAAATTTTTTATTAAAAAATAATATTAACAATGTTATGTTAATATTTAAACCTCTTCCGCCATAATTTCTTATTCAACCAATGTCTGTTCATTTATTTTTAATGTGGCAAAAATTCATTCATGTACCTTTTATCCTCTTGATATTTTCATTAAGATATTTGGGTTTCAAAGTAATGGTAATAAATTGGTTAGTTAAATCGTCAAACATTAATCATAACAGCGATACAAAGAAATTTTAGAAACAAATTTAAAAAATCATTTGTTGACTTCAAAATAGCAAAATACAACGTCGTAGTCCTTCGACTAAATATTAATATAAATTAATAAATAAATTATCTTTCCTTTAAACAAATATTGCTATTTTTTAATTATTATTATTCGTTATATTTAATAGTATGTTATACTTAATAACTTATACCTACGATTTTATAAATAATAAAGGGGTACAGAGAGGCCAAAAGGTGGTCTCTCTTTTTCTCTCTTTCTTCCTGTCTTCCTCTCTCCCTCTCTGAACGACTGCTAATGATGCATCGACGATCCACCAATCATATCGAGCCGATCAAAAAACCGCTCCATGTATCGTGTCTCGAGATCAAAAAACGATCACGAAAAAATCGTCTTGTCTTTTCGTTCCCACGTTCTCGATGCATATTCCCCATTAATTATGGGAATTCCGTTAACTAATTTCCATGATTGAGGTGACTCCGTTCACAACTTTCCATGATTCCGTTTATTAATTTCCATGACGACGAAAATAAACGTAAAAATGAATGGGACAAAAATAAATAATAATAACGCACACTCTGTTCACCGCTTGTTCTTAATGAGTTTCGCATTCAGAAAATCCATTCTCCGAACAAATGACTTTTGACCGGCGACTCGACGCTTAGTCTTTAACTACGCGCTAATGATATTTTAATCGCAAAATTGTTGCGAATGTGAATTTAACGTCTTTTTTTTTGTCGGCCATACTGCACACGGTTCACGGACAGGGGCCGCTTCAGTGTGCCATAAACGCGAAGATAGCGTGTATGCAGACAAAACGTGTTTTGTTGGAGAACGAGTTCTTCAGGCCACGATCGACTTAGAAAGTAAAAGTCGGAGCGACTCGCCTTGTCCCTGTTCTCGAGGCTTGCATCTCGCGTGTATATATTACTGTACTTTTTTTGCGATTGAGTATCACAGTAGGTGCGGTGTGCGATCGTAAGTGCACCTAGGCTACCACTGTCAGACCTCAGCGGTATTCCAAAAAATTCATTTATTTTCATTGATTATATTAATTATTGAACAATCTTAAAAAATCTCTGAAAATCTTAAACTTTTAGCAATTTATAAGTCAGCTTGTGAATAATTTTGTTATAAGGAGTACAACTTTGCAGTGACCGTTGTTTTCAAATGTTTAAGGCTTAGTTTGAAATGCCACTTTTTTTTATTGGGCTAGGGCCACTACTTCGGCCGCAGTGGCTCTCTAAGTAAAACGGTCACTGCAAAGTTGTACTCCTTATATTATTATTATTATCATTATCATTATGTGTATCGACATCATTATTATCTTTTTTGAAATTAAAATATAACAAGGGTTTCCATAAAACTGGGGGATTATTAATTAGTTATCTCTTAATGACAAATTAAGAGTTGACATTAATTGATTTAAAAAATCTTATTAATGGTTTACCTAGACTCTCGTCTTCTTTGTTGTTGCGCTTACATTTATTTTGTAATTATTATAATTATCGTGATTACTGTAATAGTCATGAAAAACAAATAATTACATTAATTCGTATAAAAATAAATGTTCATTATAAATTATTAATCTGAAAGGTGAAAGTTTAAATTAGTGATTTATAATTCAACTCAGATGGCGAGAGTTCGGTAGTCATCAGTAATTTCTTACTTCAACGCTTATCTATTTAAAATGGCTAATTAAACTTCACTCTATTAGGGTCGTAAGTTCAAAAACAGAAATCGGCAAATGCGTATATTGGATGAATCAATTATAATTCAGTCATCCAATGTGAAATTATTATAATTGATTATGATAATTATTCATTATTATTATTATTGTAACGATTGATTATTATGATTATTATAATCGATTAATCCAATTAATGATAATTAATTGCTAAAGTCTTATTATTATTATTATTATTATTATTATTATTATTTTCATGATATACACCATACGATTAAATTATTTGTTTTTCAGGGATATACATCATGTATTGAAATCGATGAGAAATATAATTAGCTTTGACATTGAATATCATTTTGCCATTAGGTTTATTCAATCTCAAAGTTTTTAGATGTAAATAATTGGAGTTTAGATGTTTTTTATAATTCATTGCATGTCATTTAAAAAATGTTATTCATTATATAATACTCAGTCGAGAGGCTATATAACAATGATCGTTTGTTTTACAGAGCCACGAGCTTGACAACAATGGCGGAAGTAGCTTCGAGATATCATTTCGCTGCTCATATGGGACAACTGATCGCCGGTATCGAGGGTCAAGGATGCCACAATTTTTTCCCTACGTGTCCTTTACCTCGCTCCAGCGTTCTCAACATGATGAAAAAGATCAGGCAACGTTAAAAAACTATCTCGACATTCGTGACAGCGTCATCGAATCGTTAGAGAAATCTAGGAAATCGATATGTCTTAGAAAAAAAATTATCCGTTTAAAAAAAAAAAAAAGGAAAAATGTTATAAATTTTCGAAAAATTGTATAAACATGTGACAGAATTTGTTTATTTGTGATCAATTCGTGATCGGTTGTTTTCTCGATCTTAGGAAACGATTTAATTGAACGAACATTGTAAATACGTCAAGACCATTACGTAGCTCTTAATTGTAAATACTCATCGTTGATAATAAGTCTTGTATAATTTTTCGAATGTCATTTAATGAATTGTTTTTTGTCTTCCGTGCACGCAACGCTAGTCCTTCATAAGTTCGAAATATTATGCTCATACGACATTCGTTGAAATATCATGCGTTTAACATTTTTGCCACGTGCACACCTTCGACTCACTCCACCCTGAAAAATTGTAAACTCATAGCTGTTATAAACTCACGAGCTGTTTCGATGTAACCGTGAAACCCAAGGAGTTTTAAAACAATTCACGTATATGTGTGGGTATGTTGTAAATAAATTAAATAAAAAACGAAAAATGTGAGAATATATGAGTCTGACGTTACATCCGATATACCTTATTTTTTCATATTCGATATTACGAAAAGAGAATCCAACTGCAACAATTAAATTTCCGAAAGTAACATTTTTCTCTGGACGATAATAATTATTTCTTAATGAATAATAGTGGGTAAAATATGGAGTTGGGTAATAATGATTTCTATACCTTATTTTACTATTATCATGAAATAGTGTTTGCTGACAAATTCGTTTTCTTTTTACAGTAATTAAGCTTGAATCACTTTTGCATTATTTATTTTACGAGAACCTCGAACCTTTTTTCCTAATCCTGTTTATATGAAAATAAAAGCTTTACGAAAGTTCGTGCATTTTTTCGGCCTCGTTCTATCAATCAGGATCTGAAGCAATGCAAATTTTTTTTTCAAATGTCAGTAAAATGGATTTTTTTTTCGATTTTAAAAGTGCAACTGTAAAAAGAATTGCGGCACTACAAGACGTATGTACGTAATAAATAAAATACTATGTAATTCAAAGTGTGAACGAATAGCGAATAGCGAATATTGTGGTAAAATGAGCGTTGGGATTGGAAAGCTCCTGAGCTCCCAAGTTAATATAAACTTCACTGGAAATCGAACTTTCAAATAATCTCAGAAATGTTTTTTCTCCACTGTCTCATTTACAAACGAAATATTTCGATGATGAAATTTCCTCTTCAGAACGTATGAAAATCCCTATAAGAATTACCATGGGGTTAATTGGTTTGGTCGACAAGACTATAATTTCTCTCTTGATATTTGGTTTTATTTGAACAAGTTCAAAAAATACCAGAATCCGAAATCTCGTTTCGTTACATCACCAGCCAATATCGCGAAAGTGTCCTCTCGAATAGTGATTGCCAGAGTACACGAATCCACGGATGTGCAATCACAATTGTCTTGGAATCACGAGAGGTTGTTTCTCTATTAGAAGTTATGAATGTTATGGGCAACCGGCTCGTTTTCCTTGCGATCGTCGTGGATACCCGTCGTCACGTCGACGCTCAAACCCACGCGGAGAGCATCAAACTGCAAGTATGTTCTGCTGTCTATTCACTCGATCCGCCAACTATATAATAATCCAAGACTGCAATTTCCTAGCTCGAAATAAGAAAGAACGTTTCTTCCATCAGGCTTTATAGTTTATGTAGGAGGGACGGGAGAAGAAGGCGGAAATGATGGCAGTACGTTTTGGGACGAATTCTCGTAACGAGTTAACCGAGAAATTCGCTGTTGGTATCCCTTGTAATTGGGAAAGTTTGATGGAAAAGCTCCTCGAAAAGAATCTGATCCTCTGACTTTTCCTAGAGAGACTCATCTTGGTTCATAAAAAAAAAATCTTTACGATCAAATTTTTTTTGTCGAAATGGACACGTTTGGCAATGCTCTCGAGCAGCTCCTCAAAAAGAATTTAATCCTTGGGAATTTTCTTCAAGAAACGTTTTTTTGGTTCACCAAAAAAATCTTTTTGCAATAAACAATATTGGAAATAGTCTAGAATATTTTTGTTGTAATGGACGATACTGGATGTCTCTTCAAAGTTCTGATTCAAAATAGATATGATTTTAAGCATCATGAATGTTCGCTGTCAAAATAGATAAGACTCGATATGTCCTGAAGTTTCTAAAAGTAAATGTACTCAAGTGTGAACATAGTGAACATTTTTTTCATAATTTCCACTTTTGGGTTGACAAATTCTTTTGTCATCCATAATAGATGAAAAGTCATATAATATTTTATATAAAAATCCACAAGTTTAAAAACGCCCTGAAATTTAGTACCGAAAGCAACATGATCACAAGCGTCACAAAATGTCCTTTCAATGGGCCCAATTTTGTAGAGTCCTCTAGAATTAGTTATTTTCGTAATAGTCACGAATGGACACGTTCTATAATATTCTTTATCAAAACAAACAAATTTTTGAATGTCCTGAAATTTTTATACCCAAAAACACACGATAGTAAATACCCTAATTTTTTGGTCAGATGGACACGTATGAAAACGTCTTGAAAAATATTTTTCACAAAATGGAATCCTTCTGGAATTATTAAATTCTCATATCACAAATATACATCGATCCAGTTACGGAACTTGATATCCGTCCACCGACCATTATCTTCATTATAACGCGTCCAGTACAGCGTCAACGCCGTGAAATGGTCTACGTGACGGCACGCCTCAAAAGTAAAAGTGTTCACCAACGATTGCGGAACTACATGGATCAGCTGTACGAACTACGTAAAATATAGGAAAACGATCATTACGACAGAAGATTTCGTCCATGCCTTGAGACGAGTTCTAACATTCTAGTTGAATTCTGATGTGACGCAATGCCACAATTTCCACAAAATGGTTGAATTTTTCTTCAATATAATATTAATCCCAATATGGCTAATTATCAATTTCTTAATTACGAGTTATCTTTAGAGGGTCATATGAATTGAAGGGATAAAAAAGTGGCAAGGCATAGAACCAATGGGGTCCTTGCTGTGGACTCGATTCTTGGGATGTGGCAATGGAGTTGGACATGGTCTTTTTGCGTTTGATTAGTAATTAAGATTGGCATATATATATATATATATATATATGCCTGCGTGCCAATGTATGGATATACCCACTGTGTGGCTCAGTGTTAAGTTTTATTCCTCTATGTATATACGAGTGAGGCGCAGGTCTTGGCAAAGACTTTCTCTCCTCCCGGAACGTGCAACGTGCTTTCCGGGGCTCCGAGGCCGCGATCGAACCCTAGCCACACATTCGACAACGAGTTTTTACCAAAGAAGCACAACAGCGCGGTCAGTTCCTTAATCATTGAGTTCTCGTTTGGGATTCGTGCCAAGACCTACTGAAGTACGTACATTTTTTTCCATGTCATACTTTGATTTCTTTAGCTGATTCTACGCCTCTGAATCCATAAAAATCAGTATCTATCAGTATCAGTAATATCAAACCATTTCTCAAAGCAAATCTTATTCGTGATCGTTGGCCTTGATGAGATCTTTCCAATTATTGATTTATTTGATTTAATCGATTTCTGATTAAACATGAAAAATCAGTATCCAAATGACATCGAAGCAAATTCATTCGTGAGCATTGGCTTCTATGAAATCTCCGCAATTGCTAATTTGTGTGACTTCACCCGTTTCTGATTAAACATAAAAAATCAGTATTCAAGTGAGATCGAAGCAAACTTCATTCATAATCGTTGGCCTCCATGAAACCTTTGCAATTACTGAATGATTTCCTCGAGATTCGATGGCACATCAATTAGCATCAATATCCAAGTGACATCGAACGATTGCTCGAAGCAAATACATCTTTCGTCATTGCTGACCTCCATCGCAACTCTCGAATTAAAGATTGATTTGATTTCATCGACGTAAGAAAGAACATCAATAAACATCACCATCCAAGCGATATCAGACGATTGAAAAATTATCATATTCGATTGCTTTCCTTCGAGGAAAACAATCGAATCGATAAAATTCTTCCATTAATTTGATTATTTAATGCGATGCGCAGGAATTTTGTCGTTTCGCGTGTTCAAGAATTCCTCAGTGTACAAGTTGATCCCAAAGTATTGGCAAGCAGGAAAGCATGAAAGTGTCGAGGGTTTGGGGTTTTCTGGTGACTTGTCTCCTGGTAGTGAACTATGCTGCATCAGCTCCGAGCCCCCAAGAGCCGGCGTTTGAACTACCCGTACAATTGGTTGGATTCCCGGTCATCATAGCTGCCGTCAGAATAACGAATTTCATAAAGAAGCTCGCTTACTCGTTGAATCCGCGTGAGTAAATTTCACGTTCGAATTCAACCACTCTGCCACTTCCGCAATCATAATCAAAAGTGTAAAATTAACGTAACGCTGATAATAAAATATTCACGTTTGCGGATCGACGATCTAGATATTTCTGTTGTTGTTTTATAACGCGAGGACGAAGTTGCCGGGAATTGCGTGTGCGTACACTTAAGATTGTCGGTTTACCTGTTGCACCTAACGGGCCCCCGTCCGTAGACTGAAACACGCGAACGGGTAAGGCGAAAGCGAAAGTGTTCCCGAGATATCCGTCGGCACATCCGCTGATGACTGACTCCTTCCTCTCGTGCTACACTCATGAAATTCTACGTCGAATCACGTAATGACTTCATTTATGATACACGTACGCGGATATGTAAATTCAGTTAGATACATATGTTGGTACATTAAGGAGTTGAGCTATGGTGACGGTCCGAAAATCGAGGTTACATAAAAAAAATTAATCTCGAAGCAATACGTAAATTGATGGAAAAATATGACATACAAATGACAATCATTTGTTTATACATTAACAAAGTTGTGTACCAAATTTCATTTCGAAATATTCAATATTCAAGCAGTTGTAAAAAATATCATAAAATACCTTTAGACGCAAGAGGCTCCATGGTGTACTTGGATTTTACTACCCGCTTGATGTGAAACAAACAATCGATTTTTAAAAATACATAATATTGGTAAATGTTGGTTAAATTCGGTGGAGTTTTTGTTGTCGTGTTTCCAATGATCGGAAATTAAAAATAACATTATTCTTGCTAATAACTCATTAAAAAAAATGTTACTTAATGCTATGCCTTAAGAGTAATAAAAAATTTAATTACTTAAAAATACGATTGACACAGTTTTGTAGAGCAAAAAGAGCTCGAATAAATATTAACACTTTGTCAAACAGCAAAAAAATCGTTGTAAAACGAAAGAAAATATAAAAACGCTAGGAACTTATTCCTCAACTTAATAATTATGTTTTCGATTATACGAATTCAAAGTACAACAATAAATAATATTAATAAAATAAACAATTTTTCAGAGACGTACACAAATCGTGTGACACGATCTCTCGGGCTACCCAACCAGGACGTGGAGGAACTCGACGTGGCTCGAGTCGAGAAAAAGATGGTCGCCGAACTTGGGAAAAATGTGTGCGTGTATGAAAACATTTGTGCAAAATATGCAGGAGCAACGTCGCGAAGCAAAGGATTACCAGCCGTTCTCAATTGGAACGTCATATTCAGGTAATACATTTAACCCTCGTACCATCTCCCAAGAATTTTTTGTCGGCTTGATTATGGCTGCTGTATTGGTTATGCGTTCGTGATTTTTTCATTAAAGTTATAAGAAAACTGGCAAGGATGGGAGTTAGTAACGAAACCGGTTATTCGGAGATCTTTGATCCAAGATCGTTGAGGCAATTACGATTCCAACAAATAGCGCGCATGCAACATAATCCGTCACGCGATTTTACAAAATTCGATTGCGTGAGCGAATGTCCCCGATCACGTGCAATAATAGAGAGATAGTTTGGATGACGAAAATATTGAACTCAGATGAAAAAAAATTAATATTACTGGTAGTGTGATACTGAGATCGTTTAATAAATAAACAAAAAAAAATATTTACCCGATCAAAGAATTTGATGACCAGTTGTGAGGAAATCAACGGATTGATAAAGAAAATTACGAAGCGAGAGAGGATAATTAATCGAATAGTGAGGGGACATTTTGCTTTACACTTTCACTTGTTCAAGTCGTACTTATAGGTATAGATCAATGTGAAAAACAGAGAACGTAGATATTGTCCAATCAGCTAAATGCGACGTTTACCTACTTCGCATCAATGAAGCCAGTTTGCATCTTGATTCTTTAGATAAAGGATTAATGATTCTACTGTAACAATCCACAAATATCAGTGTTTAAAAATATTATTTTGATAAAATAAGGGAGATGATTAAAAATCGTTTCGACATTTGTATGTACTTTAACAAAGTTGTGTACCGGATTTCACAACAATATTTCAAAGCTAAATAGAAACTGTACTATTTGACATACAAGCATGAGAAAGATAGCTAGAATATTTAAATCGATATTTCTCAAAAGTGGATAATCTTTAATGTAAAATAAAACCACGAAGCTCTGCGTCTATGACTTCTCCAGAGCCTAATGCTCGATTTTCGCTAAAAATCTTGATTATCTATGAAAGGAGTGGATTTGTGATGGTATATCGATCTTCGTGACCTTAATAATTACAGAAGTTATAATTAATTTTGTGAAGAACCTGTAAACTTGAAGGCTGGATGGTGTACTTGATATTGGCCGCCAGGTTGATCTGAAACAAAAAAAAAAACATTTATTTCCTTTAAATAGATAATATTAATTAAGACGTGACCTAACCTCTTTTCGTTATCGCGTTTCAACCATGAAAAATGAATTATTTTTTCGAATATAAATGTCAGCATTGTTAATCACTAATGAATAAAATAACACAAAATAGTAACGAGAAAAAGGAGTTTAAAGTTTGATGAACATTTCTATCATTCTCATCAAAAGTTTGACTTTCCTTGCTAATCTCAGTTGCCTCGAATAATGAATTATTTTTATACACGCCTAACCGTTTAACGATGTTATTGGTTTTTTGCAGCCAATACGAAGCATCCCCGAGCTCAATGAAAGACAACTACTTGTTAAGCGTTTTCCTCGGTGACATCGTGCGCAGTCCCAAACTCTGTCATCAACTAGCAAAACGTGGACGAGCTTGCGATGAATCGTCTTTATAGGAATAAGAGTAGTTGCAAAAAATCGTTGCACAAAAACGCCAGTTCTGTGTTCCCATTTGTTCTTTTCTACTATGTTTGTACATATGTAAATTTCGTAACATTCGTTGAGTTGTACATTTCTCTAGCCCGAATAAAATGAAGAAAACACGTTTCCTAGTGTAATTGGAAAAATGAGGATGACGCAAAAAAAAAGACTGGCTCGAATTATAACACACAGTGAGTAAAAGTTGTTTTGCAATTGATGACGATTCTCGCGTATTTTGGCCCGCGGAGAAATGTAGGTCTCCGCATCGAGGAGAGAGTGGACCAACGTTGATGACGCTGTTAGGTCTCGACCCACGCCTACCTGGCTGTGCCTTCAAAACCGCAAAGTTGCTCGAGAACGGATCAGTTACTTACCGACTTTCGCGTCGCGCTCTTGGATAGTTTTAATAAAGACCATTATTATTCTATGGTAATTTCGCCGGAGAAAAAAAACAAACTTGAAACAAAGAGAGGGAAAAATTGATTCGTTTCTTCAGCTATCGAGCTTAGCAGAAAATTATACGAGATCCCAATGGGTCCGATAAAAAAATCATAAAGGAGCGTTCAATGGTGATCGGTCGATTCGTAGAATCGTCGAGTTGTTGCAGAATCGTTTCAACGCGATCTTAGAATTCTTTTCACGAGCGACATTCATTGCCGATCGGTGGCCGTAATGACCGTTGATCAAACGTTCGACCATTAATCGTCTCGCAATATTTCGTTCGATTGCGAGTCTGCGGACAGCATTATTCCGCCCATTTTCAACCGAGATCGCCAATGGTGCGAGTGAACATGAAGTGAATTTAAAAAAGTATTTAAGACTGACAATGTATCAAAAAACGATAAAAAACATCGAAATTAATGCTACTGAAAAATCGTGTCGGAATAAACAATCCCGGTTCATTATTTTTGATCGTGCCAATTTCTTACTGACGTTCTTTTTGATCATCGAAAGGCACTCAGCTGAGGCCTTGACACGACCTCATGAATTTTTGGAGCCCAGAACGGAAGTCATCGGATCGCGATTTTGCGATTTTTCTACCTCAGAGAGAATCTACAACATAACTGACTTATTGCTGTAAGATATCGAAAAGAAAGTTCGTTTAATGTCCACAAACTCTTTTTTATGATATTACTTGATATGCCAATCAGGTGCATGGACGAGTTGGCGTCCGGCGCAGTTTCACGTTCCAGAGTCAGCCGATCTTCGGAAGATCGAGACTATTTCGTTTCTGGCTCCAAAAGAGGGCAGTCTTACCCCACGACAAATCATCAATATCCGCGAAGGCCGTCCAGCGAATATCAAAACTATGATAGAGGACCAGTCAAAGTGAGTTATCATTCGTATTTTCGATGGAAGCACTACTTGACGCGCTGAGGAAGAATGAGAACTTACACATTCCTGGTTGTAGTTTTATTCAGGTCCGAGCTCTTATCAGAGTCAGGGATATTACGATGGAGGATTTAAATATCCATATCCAACTGAGCAACCCTACGGTTATTCTGGAGGTTTCGGTACAGGACTCTTTGATGCTCTTGCCTCGATCGCTCAATACGATGATCTGAAATGTGTATCAAGGATTATTTGTGAAGTTGCCACTGGCGTGACTCCTAGCAGTTCCAGCTACAAGCAGAACTACGAAGGAGGTACTTCATTGATCAGGTATGAAGATTCTGTTTAATCTGCTGATCTATGCTTCAAGTCAATGTCATTTAGTTTACCAGAATTGTTTTTTCTTTCAGCTTATTAACAGCTCTTGAAATTGGCGAGCCATCGCCCCTACTGACATTTGGCAAATCAGCCTTGATGGGCTACGCCAATCGTGGAAATCCGAATGTCTGTTATCGGGAGTATCCGAAGTGTCCGAGGAGCAACGTCGAACTGGTCAATTACCTGAACAATCACAATGGCGGGTTCTTCCGGTTCTTCGGAAATGTCCGTGGTTCCCAAGGGAATTACTATCGTGGTGTTCCCAGGAGAAATCCAACACCACTTGTGGAGATTAACGGATCTGATTCCGATAGAACTGGAACTGGAGAACTTAAGTTCGACAGTGGGACCGGCCTAAGTAGTCGGGACTTCATGAAGACTTTCTTTCCCGAGGCAAGGGAAGTCAACGACTCCGACAAGGTCACTTTTCCTCAGGAGCCCCTTCAAGGAGCACAGTCACTAAATCGCGTTTCGAAATCCTTGCTAGGCTATCAAGATACCCAAAACGAGTACCAGAACCCTTCGTTCTTTCCTCAGGTACGATAGTTGATCCGTTGACGTTTCATAGTGAATAGGTAAACTCCCCAGCTAAGGAGGCTACCCTTTGCTCCACTTAGCGATATTTCAATTATTATTGAGAACTATTTGCTGACTCGATAACGGTAGCCCAGCAAAATCTTAGCCACGTATCCCATGTCTGGCTGTGATTCGCTGATGAAGATTTTGCCTGAACACGCTCCTTTGATTTTACCTAGGATAGAAAGGATTCAGACACGAACATGCTATACTCGTCTAGTCCTTTAATGCAGCCTGATAGCAGACCACGAATGATGGAACCAGGAAAGGCAAAATTGTATCTCCCCGATGATCCTACCAATGAGACCGTATCAACGTTCACTTTCCCAGATGGACAGAAAGTTCCGGTAAACGTAGCCTTCGCCAAACTCTTCTCCGAAGGTTACAAGAAAGCTCTGAGACGAAGTTTCGGCAATGATCACGAACCTGAGCCAGTAAACTTCGAAGGCTTCAGCATGATAAATCTTGCTGAACTTTATCCAAGTGATGGAAATAGACCGGAGCTTCAAGTGGTCCATCCTTGTGATATGATCTGCCACGATTCGAAAGGAACTCCAGTCCAATTTTCCCAAATCTTACTACACTCTGGAAGTCTCTCGACCCTCATGTCACCCGACCAACCGATACTTGACCTATCAATCGCCGTACCGTGCGAAGTAATGTGCATCGATCGCAGAGGTGAACGGAGGCAACTTTCAACGACGCTGAATGAAGTTTTGCGATCCGGTTACGAACGACAACCAGCTCTCGACATGATGACGTTCCAAGGTTTAAAGTTTTAACCTTTAAGATCCGTTGCTGGTATTAAAACCATCTCGTGGTCTCTATGTCGTTTGTATATCGTCCTATCTCCAATACCATACTAATCTTGGGACATGGTGCAATCTCTCCCTGTTTATTCTTTGGCTCACTTCATTTCTACATGTTGATCTGTACAATATAGCACGTTGGACTCTTCTCCACAATTTAAGTTTGATGGGATTATGTATGTTTGTATCATAGCTTAGAACGGTCGCGATGCTTGACCATTGATGCTGATAAGAATAAAAAGAACCGTTGAAAACAATCTGCAACATGCCTAATTCCATTATCCTGACCCTAAGATGTACTGAGGTGTTCGTTGAGGTAATCCAGATTGGAATATCGTTCCTTTATTCAACTAGAGTCGATTCGTATTCCAAAAGCCGCGATCATTTCAGATGACTGGCAGAATCGAAACTACCGATCGTTGAGTCAACGACACCTGGGGAACTGGAAAAATCATAAAGGTTCCAAAACCGTTAAATCGTCGAAATGGTGGCTTCGACCTAGCGAGAAAGCAGAAACCCACATCGGGTCACGTGGCGTTCGTCAAACTGAAAACAAGCAAAGTATCGACAACGCCGCTGACAAAATGGACTCCGTTTCTCAAGAAGCTGTTCTCTTTGGCAATGGTCCAGTACGCAATTCACGATAACACATTACGAAACATATCGATCATCAATTCTGTATTGAACCTACATTTGGTTGTTTTACTTTGACAGATGTCTTTTTTCGGTTCTCCGATGCCACTCATGGGGATAGCAGAATACCCACGTGGGCCGACGTCTTTTTTTCCTCAGGAATCACCCGGCCAGCTTGGCTTGGCCATTCAGCCCATGCCTATGCCATTGCAACCAAACACCGGCCTGGTTCAACGCCTTGGAATGATGCCTATATTCCCTGGTCTCATACCGATAATGAAACCTATCGTAGGAGCGTCACCCCCGATCAGACCAGTTCCACCACCGCTAACGACAATTTGCTCCAATCCTAACTGTCCACCAGAGCAACAAACACCTCAAAGAGCACTTATGCTCTGCGGTGGCTTTGTGTACTTCATTCCTTATCAATTCATTATGCCTTTTTGCGCGATTGCTCTGAAAAACGCGCCGACAACGAAACCTGAATCTAATCAACAATCTAAACATGTATCTTCGGAGTCTCCCGGGGTGGAGCCACCGCTTCAGGAACCTTCCCTTCAAGAGATTCCCTTTCAGGAAACAATGTCGTCAACTATACCACCTTCCGTTGAATTCACTCAAGATTTCCAAACCGTGCATAACCAATCAATGAATCCAGAACCGGTAACTCTAGTCACCTCCAAGGAAGTCCCCGATGCAACGACTCACAAGTTTAGGCCACCCGGTCTGTTGTTACACTTATGCAGTGCTTTCTAAAAGTCACAAAGTTAAACTGACTACTAATTAACTACGTCCGCTTTGCAATTGAAGAAGGTGAGGATTACCCTCAGGAATCTTGTCTGGAAGGTGAATCGTGGAATCTGGATACTCGTGAATGCGTACCAATAAAGTACGATCCAACCATCGAATTGGACTACATCCACTTGCCAGGATCGCCTTGGTCGGGAGCCACGAAGAAGCCAGCTCATTCCCGCAAGATCAAGAGGAAAAAGAAGAAACTTGTGATCATCACTGACAAAGGAAACATTACTTACATTAAAGGAGCTTGATCAATTCTGTCTCAGCCACCCAAAGTCTCACTACTGACGTCGTTATTTTGGCACTGTTCTCCGATTCTTTTGTAGCGTTAATACATTCCTGCTGGAAAGCGAGTTTCCAGAATCCCATGTATTGAGTCAATTTATCGATAGACTTCGAAACTAGCCGCTATGATTTCATGGTAAACGTGACAACCCATAGCCTGCGCTTATGTATCAGAAAGCTAATTGTCTTCCGCTGTCAGTTGCACCCCACTTGGCGCTGTCCATGCCAAACACCCCTCCGGGCTCACCCATCCCTGCCTTTTCTGCTGTCTGCTCTGTGCCCCTCGGAAACCGGTGCCGGCTCCTCGCTGCCTCCTGTAGTCGTCACCGGGGGACAGTGACGGAGAGATCCTCCCCTTTTCCACCAAAGTCTACACCCTAAATTATACGCCAGAGAGGAGAAAATAATTACATGCCGCCTTTCACCTATCGACGAAGCTTGGACGCTCTCGAGCCTGATACTTGTTTGAACAGCGGCGCTGGTACTACATGTCAGAGTCGAGACATAGCATGAAAATGATATGGACATAGGTTGGTACTCGAGAGCAGGGGCAATGGTGTCATCGAAACTCTATATCAATTATTATACTTGTGTCATCATGGAGCTTGAATCAGTTAATTTGTACCCCAATCCGATGAAAAAACGACTAAAACTTTACCGTTCCAAACCTGAACCGAGTTCTAGCATTCGAATTTCCAGATCTATTACAAAGAACTCGAATGATCAGCCCAGCCATGGTAGGAATTGCCTACAAGACTACCTGAAAATCTTCATGCCCATCAATAGGAAACTGATAGTTGAGGAGTGCCTAGGCCGGTTGTCATAATGAACCATGCAATAGGAAAAAACTGCTCAGTCTGAGATGTCACCATGTGCCATCCGTAGGAAGAAAATGCTTCGACTGGCGTTTCATCGTGTGCCTTCAGAGACTATGTACTCTTGACGGCGCAACATCAAAGAGGATCACCACGGCATTGTATTAGCGATAATTCCTCGTTATTAGGATAACAAGGACGGAGACACAGGCTCCCAAGAAAGTTGCAAAGTAGACTAGGGTTTCAGAAGCAGCAGTGCAAGAGCGACAAACTACAGTTCCGACGGGACAAATGCTGTGGGTTGCCTCCAATGTCGGCTTACCACACCCCAAGTGCCGAAACAAATCCGCCGAAATTGGGAGCGATGCAAAGGAGCCTTAACGCTGGAGATACGCTGCGGTGTATCATAAGTATATCTGTATAATGATATGTCTGTATATAGGCGTAAGTTGCGAGGGAACGACGAGCTCCTGGGGTGTTGGGGGCCTACCTAACACCCTGACAAAAGACCACCCCTCGGATGACTGCCGTTGCGACTAATCCGTCGTGACAAAAAAGAAAACCGAAAAGGAAAGTATCGAGCAGGTGAACAACCTACATCCACACACCCCTGGCAGGTGTGTGTGTTGGTGCGGTTGGTATAGATGAAACGGAAAAAGACAGCGCTGATGAGTTGTGGTGAGTGTGTGGAGCGTTCGGAGGGAAAGCTCCGAAGCTGTTAGGGATTGAATGAAATTTGGAAGTTTGCAGGGACCGAGGGTAGTCGCTCGTCCCTTCTGGATTACAACTTACGAGAAAAAAAAGATTAATACCCGATATTAAATTAATTTAAAACGGTGGAAAGGGTGGATGAAAAACTTATCTCTACCAACCGTCCTCCTATGAGTGAATTTATTTTACATAATTCCTCGAGCGACCGTGATTTAGAAAAATAAAAAAGCAGCATTAGCCTGTAAATCCGAGTGCTGGAATATATCAGCGTCCAAATCATCATACGCGTATAACGTCGTGTGCTAGGATTACCAGAGTGTCCAAATCCAGATGGTATTGGAAAATGGGCCAAACTTTCTAGAGTTGGTGAATCTCAAGTTTCCTGGGGGTGCTGTGCTAGACAGGATAATTTGATAGGCATAAAAATTCATTTCGCACCCTCGAAAAAAATGTGGTGCAGCACCGAAATAGGGACCCTATCTCTATTTCTCTCTCAATATGTTGGGGTAGATCTTTCTTTTCAATATTTTGGTACGGTGAAATCCGGTCAGTCCAGTCAGGGGATGTTCGATAAGTGGCTCAACCAACTGGACAAAAGAATCGACGATCTTTTTTATTCCTTATCTCATTTCCTTGATGCTCTTCCACATTGGACTCACGGAGGAAATAGTACGTCAAGAGAGTGAAGTGACCAGGAGTGAGAGGGTATTTCAGGGTGGAGGAAACGGTAATACGAGTGACCGCTTTTTTCGAATCGTTCATAAATAAAGCATTAGGCCTGAAGCTGTATATAGGAAACCGAGTGTAACCGGGAATGGAGAATGGAGTGGTAGGTTGGACGACCGCGCCGTCACTCAGACACGTTGATTGCTGCATTGACGACACGTGGCGGAGATCAAACCCCGTGATGGGCAGAGATGAGAGGCCGCGTGCCAGTATTTTCGCATCATCGACGACGACCAGGGATTCGCATTTTTTTCTTTTTCGCTTCGTCTCTAAGTCCATCGTACGCACTTTCGATTGTGTCCGGGGTACGATGTGGTATAATAGTACCGAATACGGGCGATACACCGCACACCCTAAAGCCGATGAATTTGAGAAGAAAACCAAACACGTGACCGCCCACCCGCTCATGACCAAAAAAAAGAGGCGGCTATTCGCGAAGTTTTTAAAATGCGTTGACACACACCGTTTGCGGGGATGCGTGATGCTCGTGGGATTAACCAACCGACACTACCCTCATGGGGATGAAACTCGATACGATCTTCAGTGTGGATTTTCGAAGGTACTCTTTTGAAAGAAGCGACCAAGATTCTGAAATTTCTTTATGGTGTTTTGCGCAATTGTGAACATAATTTGGAGGATTCGCGTACGGCGACAAATAAACAGAAATTGAGTGGAAATTTTTAATCTCCCTTTATCGTAGGTCAGAGAGATAAACATATGTAATAAAACTATGCCATGAAGTAATTATGGCACCGGAGAAAAAATCGCATAACAGATATAAAGAATCCCAATAATTATATGTTGTATGATCAAAAGGGTGTCGATTGGCGAACGTTAGTTACATGATATATTTATTTTCAATGCTATTTTTCAATATTCAATTTTATATCGTTTTTCCACTCATAACCACAAATCTTCTAAGATAATGTATTTCTGATTGTCATAGTACGACCATCAACCCCAAATTTGTATTGAATTGATCAGATATCAATTCGATACAATTTTGGGTTGGTTTGCCTACATTGGAATCATTAATATTCATTTAATGATTAAATCATTATTATTCCTATGATCATGTGTTTCATCGAGTCGGAACCAAACTCGGTAAGTTGACACGTAACTGAAAGCGAAATTTAAACTACTTGGAGTCAAATGCGAGTGCCAGGTTTTGTCCAGGAGTAACGGAACTTGAAAAAAAAATGGATATGAATTTAGACAGGGTGTTGAAGAAATTTAAGGAACCAGAAAGTTTTCTCAAACTACGTTCTAAACGAAAATAATGAACTGTTCCAAGGTGGAGCGAAATAGCGCAAGGATTATTCCAAGACTTCTACCTGCTCTGATATACTGTACACTCGCACAAATTTGTGAATTGCGCCTGTCGGTACATCCTAAACGAATTGCCTGCTAGTTAGGCTAACGAAGTGAGTAGGCTCCATTCTATTCCTGTTGATCGTTCCGTTCTCCCGCTCGTAACGGTAATTACCCTTGGGCAATGTGAAACTCTCATGGCCGAATTAAAACCAGCAGGCAAAGTATATCCCAAGTTAAAATGGATGAGCGAAAACAGGAGGTAAGTTCTGGGAGACAGTGGGATGTTAAAAGGTATATATTTTAGTAACAAAGTGGAAGAACAAGATAAATGAGGATAAGAGAGATACGAGACGGTGGCAAAGAGACAGGGGGCTGGTTGAGTTGAAAGCCAAGGCTCTTGAGATAATTGAAACGCTTTCAGTAGGGTGAGATTATGCGTGCAGAAGGAAGCTCCCGAAAATTCGAACGATAGAACCATACAATGCGTTTGTCAATTGACAACTATGTTATCTTTGAAATGGGACAGTGAACTGTCCATCGATGTAGAAATGTCTTTCTATTTTGTTTAGCGTTTCAACACTCAGTCTAGAATTTCAAAAACTCCAAATTTGGTCTAGTTTTATAGCTTGAAATACCTATTTAGGTATTGCATTAGTGTAAAATATCGTTGAAAAGATAAACGGAAGAAGTAAGCAAAAGATACCTTTGGAGAAAGACGTAAAATTATTTCACAATGAATTTCACTTGTTTGTTGAAAATAATTTTACTTTCTTTTAAAATCATAGAGTAAGTAAAAAAATTACTTTGAAGGAAGACGTAAAAATTAGTGGAAAATAATTTCACTGTTTTCTTCAAAATTATTTTTTATTTATTCTTTACTTACTCCTTCCTTTCTGACGATTTCTAAGAGAGATTATTTTAAAGATCGGAGCACAATAATAGTTCAACCAGTTTTACTTCTTCCTTCAAAATTACTTTTCAATTATATCTTATATACCTTACTTTTCCATCAAAATTAGTTTTTTAATGCTGAGTTTCGATTCGTCACCAAAGTTTAACCACCTATTATCAATTTTCAGCAAAGAGTCATATAAAAGCTTCAGAAATGAACCAAGATCAAGACTTTTGAATTCAAACTTAAATAAACTATGCATTAATACTATCCACATTTGCGACTTTGGTATACCACTAATCTCATCAGAAAATTGAACGCCACCTTATTATTACGAGGCCAAACTCATGAAGACTAGGTTAATAATTTAAACCGAAAATTCCAAAGAAATATAATAAAACATATCAATCAACCGTTGCATCAAGGATTGCTACAGACGTTTTTTCCGCATGTCCAAATTTCAATACTGATACAGAGGAATCCCAAACGCAGCTAGAATTTCCCAGTTGGATTACATTGCCTCTGGTGCGTATGTTTTTTTTTCATTTTTTTCTGTACGCAGAATGGCAAATGACAGGAAACGATAGAGTATTTTGTACGAATAAAATAGACCAAGTTCGTGTAGAAAGCCTCGTCCATCCATGTATCCAGCCTGTATGGATGGAGAAGCGCAAAGTTGGCGATGTCTGGAGTGGTCTGTTTTCCTCCGGTAATTCTCGCAGGCCACATAAAATCCGTCTCGATTAGAGACTCTCTTTCTGCTTGGGTGACCACAGGATTGTCCCTGACTCGTTGAGGGAGCAAGCTCTCCTGAAATATATACCGTTTCTCCTCTATCGTATACTTCCGAAACGTTTCCAGTGAATCCATCGGCATAGAGCGAAGGCTGCTTCCAGCTTGGAGTCTCGATCATCCCGGGCATAAAAATTCCGAACGATCGCTAAACTCGGCGATGGCGAGCGATCGCTAGCCACGAAGAGGATCCTTTATGATCGGAGTCTACTGTAGCTCGTGCATCGCTTCACGAGGGCTGTCGATTTATCCCTCGAGCTTCGTACTTTCGCACGCTTGGATATTCGAAATCTTTGCATATAATAGGATCCTAGTGGCAGCATAGGAAGGCCCCTGAGATGTTTGAGGGAAGAATAAAGCCGTGGGAGTATGAAGCAAAGATCTCTAAAAGCTTCACCGTCGAGATGTACCGTGGGGCGTACCTTGAAAAGTATGAGAAAAACCGAATTCGCACGCTTGCGAAAAAGCCCCGCGAAATTTTACAAATTTTTGCATAACATTTCTGGAACTGGCTTGGACGATGATTGGCATTTTTGCAAGGATTCGCGTAGAGCGAAAAAATGGAGATAAAAAAAATTCGAAATAAAATTGAGGCAAAGGGAACTCTAAGTTACCTAACGTGCACAATGGAAACACATTTACCTTTTTATTTCCTTGAGGCGCTGTCTTCAATGTCGATATTGTACCAATGTAGTACCTTTCTGGAAAAAATAATGTAGAAGAAAGTAATTTTAGTTTATTATTGATTATATCACATAAATCGTAATAATTTAGTCAATGTAATTGTGAAAATTCGAGATGTGACAATATACATTTTTTGACACAGCGATAATCATGTTGTACATTCTTGCTATCATAATCTGACAGATTGTCGAAGATTATATATTTCTAATCCTTACATCAAGATCACCAATCTCTACTTGACGAACTCAATATAAATTTGGGCTTGTTTAAAACTTCCGCAGATGCCACCATGTAACAACCATTATTATTTCTATAATCATAAGTTTCTTCGAAAGAGACACATATACCTGGTTGATTGAAATCCAATTGAACGAAAAGCTTGCTCTATTCACAGTTCAACCCAAACAAACTCACATACGAATATTATCCAAGAGTACCAGAATACGAAATTTTAAATAGGTCCAGTGAAATAAAACCAAACTCACTCAAAAGAGCTAAAAATGTTTTCTCATTCACCTCAATCAATTTGATTTGATTCGATGACAACTACTGCGTCTAGAAAATCGAGTATTGATCATTATAATGTTTAGCTTTTTGCGAGACTCTTCCTGCGCATAAAATCCCACGAAATAATACAAAGGCTGTCGTTTGCCGATTATTTTTTTTTTATTTCATCGAGTCTTTTATGCGCAGTATTGAATATTAGTAATACGCATGAATCATGTAGGAGACTTTGGCATGTATGGTGATTATATGGTGTCAGTGGCGTATATACACAGGGTTGCTCCCGCACTTTGCTGACGTCGGGGTATTATTAAGCCGACAAAACACACGGTCGACTATGCAACGGAGAAGGGAAAAAAGGAACGACCATAGTGAGGAGAGAGCAAGAGAGAGAGAGAGAGAGAGTTCGATGAAGTAGGAAAGCAAAAGTGAACTGGTGGCTATGTGGCTAGTCCATAGGGTTGAAATTCGACTCCCATGCATCATAATAGCGACGCGTGCAAGCTTGGGTCTGCCATTTAAGCGTCCTGTAATTATATGCCTCTCTTATAACCATCCCAAAGCGACTCCCCACCTTCCGAGTGCTCTCTATAACTCTCCTATATTCGTTTACCTCTCTCTCTCTCTAACTCTGCTCGCTCATCGTCGATACCCTCCATCGAACCCTGCGTTCGCTGGGTTAACCGCCCTTTATCCCTACGACGAGTAATTTTCGTTAATTCCCCTTCGCTACGACCCGTATACCTGAATTATCGGCTGCATTATCCGTGTGACTTTTCGCGGTTCTTACCATCCCGTGAACTTCCTAGAATTAACGAAATGATAAATACGATTGAATCGAGAGAAATTCTGTTTTACTATCGTGGTTAAAGTATTTGTTACGAGATTTACCACGTCGAATGATTGAAGTTTTGGATTGTCTAATTTGTCAGATCTTGAAGGATAATAGGCGCAGGGTAACCTGGTTTAGACGTGGGTAAAAAGGGCTAGTGATTGGAATCGGATGAATCAAGGAATTGACACGCGATCATTTGATATTGAGCAATTCAATAGAGTCGAACAAACTTAACTAGGATTCAGGAGCTAGTGATTGAATTTGGAAATTTCTGGATGACAATAAAGAAATCTTCTATCAAAATTACGTTTTTTAACAGATCCTTATTTTCAGCCGTTACATTACTCTAAGGGCTAAAACTATTCAATTTCAAACATTCAGTTATTCAATTAAATATTCAACATCAGATTACTTATTTATCAACAATAAATGTTTCAATTTGCAATATTCGATTATAAGTTTGCCAATATTAAATCAGCTTGGTGATATTTAACGGTCAACAAATTATTATTGTTATGAATTTTTTAATACTATTAAAAATATAAAACATCTACTGATCGAGTGTCCAAAAAATACATCTCGAGGGTACATCAATATTTACTTTAACCAGCAGCTCGACACTTGATACCCTAAAAGACATGTGATCATTTTATATTCTTTCTGCATATTTGTTATCAGTACTACGATAGAAAAATATTCTAACACAACGGTAATGGAGTATTCAACTCACGATACTCATTAAGAGCAATGCAATGTTGATCACTACCACAAAATGCAATGAAAACACTTTCAGGTGCTTCTAACTTACCATGGGCAAACTACTTCGTTATCGAGTCGGGTTACACAGGTAGTGAATCCCGGAGGGGATGATCCTGCGAAGCTTTCCTTCCTATGCGCCGTGTAAATGTATACCGAAGGTATAGAGAGCAATCAACATACCGTAATTAGTCAGTGGCTTGATGGCCGGCTATGCAAACCTCGAGAATTCTCTCTCTCGCTGCCTCTCTCTTTCTCTCTCTGCCCCTCCCCCGCTCCCTCTTTCTCTTAGGACAACATTTCGATACATCGATCAATAATACATACGTGGCTTCGCATTATGTAAACCGTGCATAATCGATCGGCTTGCAACGGATATGTGCGTAGTCTCAGAGCAAACAGATTTTCCTCCAATTTGGCCGATGAATAATACTTGGTGGTGAAAGTGGTCAGCGATAATACGATAATTAATTCGGTCGAAATTTGACCGTCCCAAGATCAAGAAAAATCACTAGAAAAGAATCTTATTTCTGTTCTGATGTCCTGTGTGACATTGAGCTGATTAGACTTGATAATTGATCTGATAATTGATAATTGAGCTGATCAGACTAAGATAATTAACTTCGAGGGCATAAGTAAGATTGATAAAAGATCGATTCAACTTTCTATCCTGATCAAGCCCTGATGTTTTAGCCAGGTCAAGCCTTGATTATTAATATTGATCAAACCGAAGTTAGGGAAAGTGTCAAAAATGATGAGTGTTTGATAAAAATATTGATCAAAGCCCGATAAAAACAGCAAGATGTCTTACCAGATCTTTCTTGTAGCCAGAGCAGGATTTCCACTCAGGCACGTTTCTATGCATATAAATATATGTAAACAGAAGAGGAAGCAGAAGAGACACGAGCCGTTCCCGTCGCCATAGTTGTCTCTTGCATTTGCTGATGGCATATAAATTCAACGCTCGAATTATTTCGTTAATAATTCAACCCTTTGCCTCGTAGCTCACGCGCTTTTCGACGAGCGGTGGAATCGTTGCTCTGGGTCGTGATTTACGCAGTACTAAACCCACATATACGACAAAAGGGGATTTTAAAGATGTTATACCTCGACGACCGTCCCAGCAACCGGACGTCCCTATACTCAACATTGCATACACTTTATTCGACTTTTAAATCATTTTCAAACTTTGAGCATACTTCTGCCTAGATAATTCCATGGATCGTCCGGTATTCTGAAAAACTGTAAAATTGTTATTAAAACAGTGAACCATGATAACCAACATTGCAGAAAAGTAACGGGTACGAAATATCCTTCTGTCTTTCTTTATCTTTACGAAAAATATTGTGGGGCGTAAAAAATAGGAGGGAGTAAAATCTCGTGTCTCCGAGGGGCTTGAATGCAAATTTGGGGCGTGAGCTGTTCTGAAGCAAGGGAAACAAACGACTGCAAGTAGCGCAGACGAAGGTGTGGAATTTCGCACGAACCTTCTCCACTTCGCTCCCCTCTTGTGGAACGAATTGTCACCGTCTCCACTTTTTATAACAACTTCATGCAAGAGGAACTTCGTAGGACTGTACACGTGTAAAAGAATTCACACAAACGCAGGCACGCATGTATATCAATTCACGTACGTCATGGCTCGTGGAGCGAATCGCGTTAAGATATTATTCGCCATATAATTAATACGAGCGACATGCCCAA
Organism: Ophioninae sp. B BG-2022a; assembly: GCA_030522765.1. Lineage (NCBI taxonomy): Eukaryota > Metazoa > Arthropoda > Insecta > Hymenoptera > Ichneumonidae > Ophioninae sp. B BG-2022a. The sequence continues at coordinate 27,653 of JAPYZJ010000666.1, forward strand.
GTGCATGCGCAACGAGCGCATCATACGGCGAAAAATTTTCTTTTTTTAATGGGCCCTTTACGAGCATGAAGATTCACTTATTATTCGATCGAGTTAATTTATTAGAGTGCGAACAGTTATTCTAATTGGGCCACTTTGCACAGAGAGTTAATAGTGGCAGCTTGTTTGTTGGAATCTCCGATTATTGATGACCGGAAAAGTTTTTCGAAATTTGGTCCATTCGAATATTTTGTTTCACCTATTTTTTCGGAGTACTTTCCAATATTGGTAACGGTTAGTAGTAATTGTTGAATCATTAATAATTCGTATCGATATTCAAAAATACTTCCGGAAATGTATGAAGGAAACACGATTTAAATTAATGGATTTTTAATAACTCGGTGATTATTAAGAATTCGCAACGATTTTGAAAAATACTCTTGAACAATGGGATTAAGAAAAATGATTTGCTCCATTCAATCACTTATAAGTCGTTAATTTTGAATAACTTAAATAATACTTATGATTTCTAATAACTTAATTTTTTTATTATTATTGAGTAATTCGTAATAATTATACTAGGCGTTTGGGTCAGGATCATAGGAAATTCCTTTCTGAATAGTGATTTAATGCCTTTTTCACTTCCGTGTTTTCATATACATAATTTCTACTGAATGAAGAGACGAGAACTTATTTCAAAGATAAAGCAATTTTTTTTTAATAATTTTTAACATAATAAAACAAAAATGTTTTCAGGAAGCATTTTCAACATTCAATTTTTTTATTTATTTTATAATATTTAGAATGTTTAAAGAGAATCCCATGTAACAAAAACAATTATTTTTCTTCTTAAACTTATGGCTAATTTTAAAAGTTGTCCACTTTCAGTAGTTCGATATATAAATACAAATACAATAGTGAAAAAAGCACGATAGCTAAACCAAATATTATATCCATTTTACAAAATTTCAAGTTAAATATTATTTAACAAATTTGAAGTTTTAAAAGTATATAAATATGTATGTGACCTCTTAGTTAACAACCGACACAAAGCGGAAAATCCTTTCGAGAAACGTGATTCTTTTTAATTTATCAAATAAATCTGAATGACCTTAAAAACATATTTTTATTTGGTTCACCACTCATACTAAAAAAATTGAACATCTAAAATATGAATTTTCCACGAAAATTATCGATACCCCCATGAATTCGCGTCTTTCTTATTACTGGACTACAAATCTCTCTGTGATAATCATGAATAATAATAATCACCAGTAACAACGCAATAACCATTGCATCACGAATCATCAGAAGCGGAACTGCGATAAAGAACGATTAAATGACATACACCAACATCAGAAAATGTCCGTTTTGCTAGCGATCGTTTGTTACCCTGGATTACATTCACGTAGTCTAATAGATAAGAAGTGTCCGGAGATAAGGAATAAAAAGAGAAGAAAATATACATCGACCTAAATAAACTCGCATTTGTTGAATGTGCCTGGAGAAAATGGAATCGCGCACTTCTCGCCGATTATTCAGATCGTTCAGTCAGCCAGCGTGAGCAACGTTTGTACACTGAGAAAAAAAACATTGATATTGACAAAATGGGTCTATTTGATTTTTTTAAATTTAGTTCAACTACATTTTTCGTATTATCAAATATTTCCTAGTGAATTCTATTATTACAATTATTTATATCAAATCAATTGATTTATTTCCATCAATTTTATGGTAATATCATCTAATATCTACATATTTTATTTATTTTGCATAAATCTTTTATTGGGTTTCATCTGGGGAAATACAAACTTTTGGCACTCAAGAATTCGTCAAGAAATTGTAAAGTTATCAAACGATGCATATAGTAATTAAATAAACATTAATATTATTCTGAAACATTTTCAAGTTTTTTAATAAAAAAATATATACATATTTTTAAATCAAATATATGATTACCTACTTATGCTAAGGATATTTTTTTATTCCAAAATATTTGTTAGAGATTCAAAAGAAGGATGTAATTGAATATTCTCTTCACCTATTTGATTCAAACATACATAATTCTTGCCAATAATATCCAAAACAAATAGAAAAATATATTTATGATGGATAGGATCGTAGTACACCCCGACAGAAAAAAAACCTGTTTCATTTTAATAAATCCTATTTACATGTAATTTTTTTCTCAGCGTATGAAATATACGACTAGCGTTCACTTTGATGGTTGCGTTTCATGGTGTTGTTTATATAGGCTTAGGGTTGCTATTCCAGTAAACCCCATAGACGAGTATTAAAATTATTTGCCAGGTCAGCCAAAGTTCATACCAACTTTGGAAACCAAGTCTGAGTAATGGAACCCTGCTACATGACTCCACCAGATTCATTTGTTAAAAGATTCTCTAAGAGTTCTTGAATTTTTGCTAAAACTATTGACAACATCGTGTACGGCAAAACTCAAAATTTATTTGAGATAAAGTATAGAAACAAAAATATCTACCCACTATAGGATATGAACCGTGAGGCATTATCAATAAACGGTTCGGTCGCCTTCAATATTAACAAATATCTGGCATATCTATCGCCCAAAAAAAATCTCCCAATTGCGCTTCAAACATTTTTTTTTCTCGTGACGCTGTTAACCTGTTTTTCGATACTTCATTTACAAGGCATTCTAACGAAAAAATTCCACTACTGGCTCGCGTTAAAATTTACCGTCCAAAAATTTCCAGTAAAAAAAAGTCGCCGTACACGCTTCTATCAGACAGACTCTATCACCAAAGAAATGATATTTCGAGCTGATTTCATCTTACGAACGATAGCTATCGTCGCTTTCCAATTCCAATGACATTTCACAAGATGACATTAATATGAACACCCTCTGTTTTCACCCTTTATTCCCCCGATATCGACACCAGAGAAAGTAGGCCAGTGCTGTCCGATCCTCGAATTCGAAAGTCTTCAAAATCACGTTACCCCATACACGTGTAGTCTGTGTGTGCCAAAGAATGATAACGAAAATCTCCAAGTGCAAACACTGTTGAAGGGAGACTCATCAGGTGAGATACGGGCATGGATACTCGAGATGGAAATCTCCCATATATTAATGTCCGTGTAAGTACGTATGTGCGCGTTTGGGAGTCCGAGAGAAACCCAGAAGTGTGTTAACGTTATGTACACAGGTGTAAGGTATACACGCGTAACACGAGACCCCCTCGACCCGTTGACTCTCGATCGTGGAAGTGTGTAGGAAAATTCGAACTCAGGTCTTTCTTCTGTGTGTATGTGTATGTGCGTTGAAGATAGAGTGAGAAGAATAGCTGAGTTAAAAATACAGGTATAGAGGAAGAGGAAAGCAGAGAAAAAGGTTAAGAGAGAGAGAGAGAGAGAGAGCTCCACCTTCCACCATCATGCCCAAGTATGTTCGTAGACGGCATGACGCCAGGGTCTTTATTGCCGTTTATTTTTTTTCACGTTTTTCTTTTCTCGCAATACATTGGCACTCGATCTGTCGAGCTGCGTCGTATCTAACCACGTCGAGGCCGATAATATGATTCATTATATTTGCGTCGTGATTCGCGTGTAAGTCGAATGCGCGAATGCAGAAAAAAATAAGAAAGACAAAAGAGAAAATTCTTTCGTCCGAACACGAAAGCCTGTGGCGTTTGTCGAGCCCCGATTTGACGATGGCACGAGTCACTGGCAAACGCGTGTGCGTAATTATCTGGAAAGAGCATAAACGTTGTGTGCGAACGTTACGTGGACATGTGCGAACGTCATCGTGATTTATCTCATTGAAATTACTTTATTGATTGCGCATGCGTGATAAGGAACTCTTTGAAGGAGCTGCACAAGTTTCGAATAGGAAAAAGTTAATATTTTATTGAATCGTTCCATTGCCACAGTTCTTAAAATTGAAGGATAATAAAGATTTTTTTTTCGAAAAATTGGCAGACTTGTGATGAGTTTTGTACAGGGATAAAAGGGGTCGAGTTTTTGTTCGTATCAGCGAGTACGAGTAGATGCATTTTGTTGATGTGTTTTTTAATTGTAAAAATCATCGAATTATTTAAAGATTCTTTTTTTATGGTTTAAACGCTGCTTTAACATCGCAAAAATCATATGCACTTGCTTTTAAGGCAAATAACATATTAAGGCACTATCAACAATTTTCCTGGGTCCTTGGACATTGAAGTCCTTTTATTTGAGACTTTTCGAACTCGTAAAAAAAAAGATCTCGCTACGTGTCAGTGAAACGATTAAACAATATTATTACTCAAAGAACATTCTTGTCTCTTCCGTGACGTAATTAGTGTGAAACACTTGCCTCTCGATGTTTAACACTCAATATATCAATATTCTTTGTAATACCCGTAATACATTACTTACAAACCCAAACAAACCCAAACCCAACGATTTTCATTATATTTCGTTTCAAATCTCCTGTGAATTAATGACAAAAGCATTTGAGCCCTCAATAAAGTGTAGCAAAATCCCACAAGTGACCCCTGCTTCTCGTCTACCATACTCTCCATCAAGAATATTGAAAACCCTTTGCCAATGAGATTTGACAATAATTACTAAGAGCCCTTCACACCTCAAAGGTCTCTCCCTCCCTCTCACTCTCTCCTATCCAAAGACTTCAGTATCGTTTAACGAGCATCGCCCATCATCGAATCTCACCTAACCCTAAGATTATATACACACTACGTACTTTCGTAATCCCCAAAGTATCGGGGACCTGAAAGAGCGAATCTCTAAAGGGTTAATTCGCCGGTACGATCCAGCCGATTTGTCTCATATCGAAAAGAACAATGAGGTTCGACGAGGGGAAATAGGCTTCGAAGGAAGGGACGCGGACCTGCCATTCCCAAAGCATATTCACGGCTAAGATAATACGCGCGTGTCCTCGCTGACACGCACTTTGTGGTTTGCCCTTTATTAGGGAACTTAAGTCTACCGTGAGTTATTAAGGCATAAGCCCGAAATGGTCGAGCTCTCGAACTCGAATGAGCGCTCTTCCATTAAAGAACGTTATATATCTATATCGTGTGAGCCCTTTATGAAAAATGCAAAATCGTTCGCCCTGCTTGTGCCAGTTGAACTGTTACTAAAACGGTGAAAAAAATGGGCGGTAAAAAAAAAAGTTCCATTCATTTGGTGATAATAATAATAATATTGATGATGAATTCAACCGTTTATCACGTGTCCTCAATTATTTCGCGAAGTTCACGTTGATATTCCGAAAAGGTCCCACGATTTTTATCCCGTTGTAAATAAATCCTCATTCATGCGTGTTGTTTTTTGTTTCGAGAAATGCAAGTGTCACATCCCGAACAATCGCGCTTAATTCTTTTCACCCAATGATTAATGTCCTGGTGTATTTCAATGGAACGCAGCTTAGCAGCTTAGCGTAAAATCGCAACTTGATATAGAGCACACGGATCTAATGAAATTATAACCCTGCATGAAACATTAGATATCTTTGATCGCCTCACATAGTCAGTGCTTAATTTTCTTCCAATTAAAGGTTCCCAAAGTTCAAAATGAGAGAACGCAAACTTTATCCAACCTTGTCGACATGTTTATCGCCGAAGCAGAAGGGCCGACTATTTTATTTTCTGTTACACGTGAACTGCTCGATACCAAAAAATTTAGGTAATTAGGTATGCAGAAGTGGGGCTCCAACTCAATTTTGGCGGAAGATTTTTTTTGTTGCAATAAATTACTTTAATTAGTTACCACTAGTGATATTTAGCCGACGGAAGCTGAGATTTTTAATTATTAAACCCGAATAAACCCAAACAAACCCAAACAATCTTCAATATTTCCATAAGCTATGAGGGTGTTTGGGTTTGTTTGGGTATATTCTGGAATGCACATTTCATCAATCAATCTGCGAAGTATTCAAGAGTGATAAATATATTTTTCCTCGCATTAATATGTATACATTTATTTTCCATTTTGTAACCGTAAAAAAAAGTTGTATGTTAATATAATATATATAAACAAGAAATAATATATAATAAGCAAGTTGAAAAATCCTGTGTACATTCATTTATATGTACATACTAAATAATTCATTATGTACATACTAAACTTTATTAAATATATGATAATGTAATGAAACCCGAAAAGCCGCGAAGAACCGATAAACAGTGTTGACGTACGGATGGTAAAAAATGGACTTTATAGTAAAAGCTCTTCAAAAAGGGGATTTCGGTTTAAGTCTCTAGGGAAGTACAGTCATCATCTAACTCTAGCAGTATCGTATTATCGAAAATGCAGCATCAGGAAATTAAAAATCCAGCCTCATGGTAGCAATCAAGGATTGCTACGTATTTCCGATAATGGGAGATTTCAGTTCGTTATTAAAATTGAGTCTGATCAAATTGGACTCGTACCGAAAATATGCAAACGATATACCAGGTGTTTTTACTGTCCGGAGGCAATATAATCCCACGTGGTCCAGGATTGGAACGATATCGCAAATATTATTTTATTTGTCAGCGTGGAGCGTCATTCGAAGCGGTACGGAAATATATCGCTTTCGAAACGTAGGACCTAAGTGAGGTGGACACTGCAAAGCCCTTGTGGGCCTGATATTTCGGAGATTAAACGAAGAGAGAGAGAGAGAGATAGAGAGAGAGAGAGAGAGAGTGAGAGAAAGAGAGGGAGGGTGACCGCGAGAGTCACGCCCGGAGGATTAAAGCGATTCCGCGAATGTATGCAAATAGAAATGTAATCTTGTGTCAGCGGCCCGAGCAATAATGTCAATCAAACGCACTGGTGGTCGGAAAGCCAACAATGGAGAATCGGGACGAGTAACTAAAGAGGTATATACTCATACACGTGCAGAAAGAGGAAGAGAGAGAGAGAGAGACTTCTGTCCACGAGTGACTCTCGCGGGTCCATTCCGTTGCATCAGTGATGAGTATGGTCCAGAGCGAATATGCAGTATGTAAATGTTGTCATATCAATGAGGATCTGCATATGGATGCAACGGCAGATACGGCAGAGAGTGAGAGCGAGACAATCAAGCGGTCCACGAAGGGGTACAACTCTGATGCACCTTTTATGCATCTATGGGTCGTTCTACTGATAAAAAGCAGCATTTTACGAAATTTACTAATGGGAAAAGAATCTGCGTGTCTTCTTGTTGACGGAGTCCCTGGAATGAAACGTTGAGTCGATGGAGAACTTTTCTGTCACGCTAAATATTTTGTTCCAAAGAAACATATTTTTGTGGTATTCGATTCGAAAAATTGATTTGGAAAGTGCTGAGAGTCATTTTTGTTGACTGGACAATGGTAAAAGGTATTTTTTAAATTGGGTTTATTTTGATGTAAAAGTTTTATTTCTTATTGTCTGAGGTTTCAGAGATCTGTTGCAATTTGTAGTCGTTTTGGATTCAATTCGGCTTGTTGGTTTTGGTTCATTTTCGTTCCTTCTTCAATTGACGATTTTTATCCTTTAAATACTCAAATTGCTTGGGCTCGATTCACGTCCTGCTCCAATTGAACGTTTTTATTTCTTACCCTCTAAGGTTGGATGGGTTTCCTTCAGTTTATATGCGTTCTTTATTTGATTTGAAGTCTTGGTGTTGATTCATTTTATATTCTCGTTTAATTATGAGATTTTATTACCCGATTCCTCAAGTTACTGGATTTACTTGGTTCTGATTGAATTTAACATTTTTAGCATCTTTTTTCCTAAATGTTTCGAGTTATTTAATTTGAGAGATTGATTTGGAAGTTCCTGGTGAAAGTAACTTCAAGCTTTGGAAAATGAGGAAAGATTTTCCTTACATGTATTACATGTTTTTTATTGCTGGTTTGATTCTTAACTGAAGATAGTGGGACTAGTTTTGAATTATTATTTTTTTCTTGAGTTGGTTTGGATTTCTTCAAGTTCATTTTTAGTACTACGTTGATCGAAGTTTTTCAGCCGAGGTTTTCTGATTATGGCTGGATTTGTTTGGTTTTATTTTCGTTCATATTCCATTTGAATGGGTCCCAAACTTCTTCACAATTTATTTGGGTCCGTTTGGCGTCTTGCTGATCAACATTTTGATTGAACACGTTTACGTTGTAAGCCATCGACCAAATTGCTGATAATATTATGATGAAACGTAGAGTCCAGATTTCACACCGAATGTCCTGTACGGAAGCGCCATGTGGACATGTGCAGTTTTGTGTTTTCAGTTACGCAATGGCGTCCCTGCGTGAACGGACGTGCCAGTTCAAGTTTATCCCTGTGACGAGCTTAGGAGCACAATCGGGCTTTTATACGTCAATATATCGCGTAGGGTTACACAGCATGCAGAGTCAGCGGAAATTCACGCGTATCGCGGAGCAGAATCCGTTTTTGCGATTGACATGTACCAAATTGCACTGTGATTTCTAGTGTATTTACCTGGATTGTTTAAAAAAAATAAAATGGTGACACACAATTATTTACATAAATAATATAGGAGGAATAATATAGTAAGATATAATATATTTTTAGTTGATTGTTAATCAGTAAAAACGTATTCAGTTAAATACAACTTAGAATTCTTTCGATATTGAGGTTTTCACCATTCTTGTACTAAAAAAATTGCTCATCACTTGCTTCATCAAAACTCTGAACCCAAACCAAATTTGGTCATTCAGCAAAATAATTGAAATTTGATATTTTTTCCAGAAGGAGGAAGAATTGTTTGCCATAATGTTTTTGGTATAAAAAATGAAAATCATTCAAATGATTCAATCTTTGTGAGCAAATTTATCATAAATTAGCAAGAATAATAGATAATAAAGATAATAAATGGTAACAACAGTGAAAACACGATAATAAATAGATATAATAATGAAATGACGATAATTAATAATAACAATAAATAATAATTATTAAATTGCACTCCAATGATACAATTTTCAAATTCATTCCATAATCTTTTCTTCACAGCTTGTCTGAACGACAGACTTCGTTCCTGTGAAAATATTCGCTTCAAGCTGGAGGAATGAACTTCCTCCATGTTGAAATATAAATCCACTAAAGAAACTTCAAAACCGAACGAAGCAAATTCTTTGACTCTTCAGTCTTCTGAAGCGAATATTTTCACAGGAACGAAGTTCTTTCACAAAATTCCGAATAGTCAGTTCTCCAGCGATCTAAATCAAGTATTCAACATAGAGGCAAAAATGGAAGTCGTATCAAGTCCTGACGCGGCTGAAAAGATTGTGCAAAATTCGTACGCTTTAGGGTCACCGCCAAAGACATGATCGATCAGTCTTCGATTGGTGACTCGACCTTTCGTTCATCCAGCTGTTAAACCAAACCGAGGATCTTCCCAGTGTTTGAAACAAGACTTAGATGCTAAAATACGTCAAAATGACGGAAATGACCTTCCCAGTGTTTGAAACAAGACTTAGAAGCTCAAATACGTCAAAATGACGGAAATGACCTTCCCAGTGTTTGAAACAAGACTTAGAAGCTAAAATACGTCAAAATGACGGAAATGACCTTCCCAGTGTTTGAAACAAGACTTAGAAGCTAAAATACGTCAAAATGACGGAAATGAACTTCCCAGTGTTTTAAACAAGACTAAGAAGCTAAAATACGTCAAAATGACGAAAATGAACTTCCCAGTGTTTGAAACAAGACTTAGAAGCTAAAATACGTCAAAGTGACAGAAATATCCGCTATTTTCTCCTCCGTTTCCATTTTGGCCTGCCCAATCAATAATCCGAATCACTCGCATATGTTTCGTGCACCATTCCGAAATAATTAACACCCAACGTCACGGTAAAGGAAGGTACATATATAGACGAGACGATATATCTAATCCGCAATCAGAATTCGTGCAACTTGCGGTTAATGAGGACATCGCGTTGTATCTCCACCCCATCCTGGGGCTTTCTGGGTGATCGCGTGGCCGTTTCCAATATACATACTCGTACATCCCCATATGCTGCCCGAATCTCCGGATACAACGATGATGGTCCTGGGTTAATTGGTTCGCGGATCGTATTACTCGTTGTTAATGAGCTACCTCGATGACACGTCTCTGGAATATCTCCGAGCTCATCTACTGCTGATCCTCCTTGAAGCTGCGTAACAAATGACTCCCGAAACGTCAGGCGTTCAATGAAAATGCTTTTTTACATATTTATTAGCTTCGGCCCGTAACTGTGGTCGTGTGAATCTCGAAATATTTGGTCAAATTACTTTTTAACCCCTTAAGGGAAAATTTTTTCTAAACTCTCAAATACAGCAAATAAATACCTGTTTTTATATCTGCTATTTAGCTACTGTTACTTCGGCCGTATGCATCTCGAAATTGTTGCTAAAAGTATTTCTGCACACCCCTTAAAGCAGTTTTTCAGATGAGTTCACGCAGCAATAACAGCAGTTTACGACGATGAGTGTAAGTTGAAGTTACGTAACAAGGTTAACATTCCAATTTTGGCATGTTGGATTAGATCGACTTTCATTTATGTAATTCGTTCGTCATAAATTTAGAATGCGAATACCAATAGCTTTTGGTAGGATGGACCAGCTTTAGTGTTACTGTAAAAAAATAATAATATTGATTTTAGAAAATTTGAATAAATCACGATGAACAAAAAAACGTAGTTGACACTACTAAAATTGGCATTTTCATAAACTAACTAACATGAGTATCATTTTTTAGGGTTCCGTACCCAAAGGGTAAAACGGGACCCTATTGTTTTCGCTCCTTTGTCCGTCCGTCCGTCCATCCGTCTGTCACCAGGCTGTATCTCAACCGTGATAGTTAGAGAGTTGAAATTTTCACAGATGATGTATTTCTGTTGCCGCTATAACAACAAATAATAAAACTTAAATTAAATTGAAAATTAAGG